>WEZZ01008525.1:0-28602 GCA_013400585.1 Chloropsis cyanopogon | reverse complement strand
AGAGGTTGCGCCTCTGCTGCCAGGTGGGTGAGGCGGGGATGCGCTGCTGGGCTGCGCTGGGATGCGCTGGGATGCGCTGGGCTCCTGAGCAGAGCCGGCGCTGAGCGGGCTGCGCAGCCGGGCTGGGGCTGATGCGAGAGCGGCTCCGAGCTGCGCTGCTGCCGCTGCCCGCGGAGGGCTGGGAGGGGAGGGGTGCCGAGGTGTGCCTGTCACCCCGAGCGGGGGGCTGGCTCTGCAAAAGCCCGCTCTGCTGTCTCCCCAGAGCCTCTCCGAGCACGCTGTCGGCTCAGACCCACCGGCAGAGAGGACAGGTCAAAGGCAGTGAGTATCTTTTTCTCGGTGTCTGTCTGTCTGCAGTGCCTCCGTGCTCGTTTTTTCCCTGGCTTTCTCTGCATGTGAATGGATGGTCTTAATCTCCTGAAGCCCCTGAGAGATCTCGTGCTTTGCTGTTCTGTTTATTTGTTTGGTTGGGTTTTTAACCTTTGTGCTGGTGGTTTTTTTGTATTGGGATGGCTTCTTTATCTTTGCCCAGGTGGTTTGATAACGTGAACGTCCTGATCACACCCCCCCCTCGCTGTGTCTCAAGGAGAAACCCCCAAAACTCATCCATGATGAGGCTGGTGGTTCTCCTTGACCGGGTTCCTTCCACAGAAAGGGGAGGCAGGATGAAGGATGGAGCAGGGGAGGCAACACCTCTCACCAAGACCTCTCTTGCAATTTACCAGACACCACAGATTACATTTTAGAGTCATAATTGAGTGGATTTATTTGCAAACAGAGGGAACATCCACGGGTAAGGAGCGGGATTGCCTCCATGGGAAATGTAGGTCCCAGCAGCCCTGAAGTCAGGCAGACTTTGGGATCTCAGGGAGGTTGGGTGCTGCTCAGAGGTGCAGGTGGTTGCTGTGGGGGCTGAGTGGGTGGCAGGGGGGGTGAGCAGAAGGCTCTTCCATAGCAGCACCCCAAAATTCAGGCTGCAAGGGAGAGGGCAGATGGCTCCGCTGCCAGCTCGGAGCAGCAGTGGGAAAGAGAAGCAGGAGCTGCTGGACTCTAGGAAGTCATGTGCTGCGGCCCCACATGGGGGTGAGGCTGTTAATGAGGAAATTTAAGGGGGCTTAAGGAATTACAAGGATTGATTTCAGTGGGAGCGCAGCGCAGCAGCCGGTCGGGGCGAGGATTAAGGAAATGCACTCCCTGGCAGTGCAGAGCAATCCCAGCTCCATTAATTGAGTGGGGAAGAGGCTTTGTGCGTTTTTAGTGTAATCAGCTTTGAAGAGGGATGGTGCATTGGGCAGCCCAAGCTCTGGGATCTCCCCAGGCCCCAGCAGAGCAGGGTCCTGGCTTCTTGCAAACCCTCCCAGCTCTCATCGGCTCCTTGGGCTCCTCCTCGGTTGTTCCCAGTGACACCAGGACCTGGAGGGTACCTGGAGCCTGGCAAATCAGAAACCTTTGCCTTTGCTCGTTGTAGAGTCCTGTTCTCTGTCCCCTGGCTGTCCTGCCTGCTGGATCTCACCTTCACTCTCTGATGTGAGAGTTGTCAACCAGTTGATCCAAGGCTCATGAGGACCCCACCATCTCCAGGTCTCCCTCTCTCCTCTCCTTCTCTCCTGCCCTCCTTCCCTCCTTCCCTCCCCTTTTCCAGGCTGTGCATCTCCTCGGTGGCTCCCTGCAGGCTCCCACCACCCCAACGAGGCCCTGCTTGCTTTGAGTTATTTTTGTGTGAGTGCTTGAGCCGGCGGTGGTGAAAGGAGCAGCGCCTGCAGATGCGTGAAGCCCTCCTGTTATTCTGTTTGCAGTGCCAGCTTTTCCGTGATGCCAGGCCAGTAACATCAGCCATGACCTGCAGGGACAGGCACAAGAGCTAGTTTGGTCTTAGCCAGGTCAGCCCGGAGCTCTGCCCCTTGAGGAGAGACCTTCGGAGGTGTTGAAGGATGAGTGGGATAATGCCAACTCCTGCTGCTCCCTGGTGAGCTGGGACACCAAACTCAAAACTGCTTTAGACCTGAAGCTGGACTTTACCTGCAGTCCTGGTCTTAGAAGGAAATGCTGTCTCTCCTCTGTGACCATCCCTCAACTCTCAACATCTTCCACTGAACAGTTGACTTTCCACTCTAGGAGGCAAGGATCAAATGGGTTGAGGACAACTGGCTCTTCTTGGCTTTGGCAAAGAGGATTCCTTGGTGTATTTTTAAGTGCCAGGACATGAAACAGTAAATCTCTTCTTCCTGCACTCCTGCCTCCTGCAAGCAGCCCTGACTGCGGTCCCAGCCAGCCAGTTAAAGGGTTAACCATAGCTGGATGCCTGCATGGCTGCCTTACTGATCCCACGGAGGTAACTGGAAAGAACACGGTGCATCCCCCAGCCCTGCCCATCCTGTCGCTGTCCACCTTGTCCAGCAAGCCCTTCTGCTCACTGCAGTGTCCCCTCTTCCCTCCCGCCCCTCCCTTGCCTCTCCACCTCCTGCAGACCCAATTTCTGTCTCTCTCTCTCCTGTGTCCTGTCTCGGAGGTCCTCACGGAGAGAAGTGTGTTCCATGAGGAGCCAGCTCCCTGCTCTGCCCCCACACGCTCTGGTTCCCTGCTGCAGTCCCTTGATCTCAGGCATCACAGGGGAATCTGAGCAGCGCTGCGGTGACGCCTGTCACACCTCTTGCTGGGGAATTCGTGAGCAAACAGAGTAGGGCACAGAAAGGTGGGGGTAGGAGGCACCTGGAGAGGTACCAGAAGGAGCCTGCAGCGGGCTGGGTGTCCACTGGAGCACAGCTGGGAACATGGCACTCCCTGAGCTCTCATCTGGAGCTTGTGGAGTGCAGCATCCCAGGCCCAGGGCCGTGGGGCCGTGGTTGGAGGCTCTGCAACAATTCCTGAGACTGAGGAGTTCCTGGCTTTTGTGCTTGTTAAATGCTGCGAGCTGCCTGTGCTGCACCAGGGAGACACTCGGTGCATTTAATTAACATTTAATTTGCTTTAAGATTACATTAAAATGTGCAATAATAGAAGCTCTCCGAAGGGCGGGAGGAGAAGGGGGAAACAGGCGCGCTACAGATTGGCTCAGGCACTGGTGCTGAAGTGTTCTGCAAGAATTACAGATGGAAGGGGGGAAATGCTGTACTTGTGCAGCCACAGAAAGTATTTGGCATCTGTTGGGGTGCAGGGCTTGGAGAAGGGCTTTCAGCAGCTCCAAATTGGGTCCAGCAGCTGGGAAGTGGAGATGGGGTCGCTGAATGCTGCTCCCATGGTCCGGAGGAGAGAATGGCCTCGTTTGATGTCAGGGAATCTCTGAGAGGAGACACTCTAGGGCTGGAGAGGCAGATCACAGAGGCTGTGCAAACCCACGAAGCAGCCCCCACATGTTTTTGGGGAGAGGGTGATGCCAGTCCCGTGCCATGCATGGGTGTGCCCCCTTTCCTTGTGCCCCTGTCCCTGCCCATCCCGGGTTATGTAATGAAGGATGCTGCGGCTGCCATCCCGGGAAGGGGCTGGCCAAGGACACCAGGAGCTGGCACAGGATCGAAGGCTCTGGGGCTGGGCTGAAATTTAGAGGAAAAAAGCAATAAAGCCATTTTCTGCCTGGGTAAGCGTGTCAGGAAACAGGCAGCTTGATCCTGCTTATGTAATCCTGAGTCTAAAGAAGCCGCTTGGGATCGATCCTGGTCAGGAACTCACGGTGCTGCAGCACAGGCTCACCTTGCAGGTGCCTACTAGCCCTCTCCTTCCTCCAGCCCTCTCCTGCCCTCCACCTGTGATATTCACGCTGTTTCTGGTGCTGCTGGAACGTGGTGACTGATTTCTTGTACTGCTGCCCATTGCTCTCCTCCCACACCTGACCAGAGCAGGACTTTCCAAGAAACCATCCCAAAGCACAGCCCTTCAAAACCTTTTTGGCAGCCAAGGCAGCTGAATGCCTGGTGTGAGTGAGCCTTCAGCTGCTCTGGTGCTGTGCTCACCCCTAACATCTGCCTGGAGATGTCTCAGGGTCCCCCTCGCACATGAGGGAGCCAAGGACACAGATCTGGCACAGAGCTGCTGAGGCTTTTTTTGGGTTTGTTCTTTTACTTTTGCCAAGCTGGCTAGACTTATAATCATCCTGTTCTTTGGTTTTCCCCTGCTAACACCCCTGCTTCCCCACCTCGACCACAGGAACAGAGGGATGAGGACTCGCCTGGGCTGCCTGTCTCACAAATCAGACTCATATAATGATTTCACAGCTATTCTTCCGGACAAGCCCAACCGGGCTTTGAAGTGAGTATAGCTGCAGCATCCCACCCCAACCCCCCTCCCGCCCTTCCCCTCCCCACCCACCACCCCCCCTCCAGTATTGTCTTCCTTTTGTTGTACTTTGTAAGAGCTGTGACTGCTTCCACCAGGAAAACAAACGGGCACTGATCCAGCAGGAGCAGCCTCGGGAAATTCCTGGATCTTTGACACTTTGAGCTCTGTCGTGAGACAGGCCGTGCTGACAGTCCCCACTGCTGCGTGTGGGACACGTCTGCACCTATTTGGGGATGTAATTTACACCTCTGTCACCACAAATCAAAGCCTGAGCAGTTGGCTTGGTGTAAGAGGTGACCAGAAATTTCAGGTCATCTTCAGCTCAGCCTCGTATTTAACACTGCCAAAATTCGGGTGATGGTTTGCAAAATGCTGGAGGAAGATGCTTCAAACCCTCCAGAGTCCTGATTTGAGACATGTGGGACGGGGATCATCTGATCACAAGTCCCTGCTTACACCTGAGATAAGATCTGTCCTTCCCTTGAAAGGCAAGCGAGACAAATAAACACTTCTGCAGGGCTGAGTTTCATTTTGCCTGACTTTTGGCTTTTACAATGTAAATGTCTGCATCTGAGCTTGTTTCCTGGGCCTCTGCTTAGAGTCAATGAGGAAAAATTGGTCCCTTTTTGAGTATGATTCATCTGGCCTATTTTACCTGCCTGCCTGGGGACGTGAGCTGAGCAGAGTCCCTGCAGGTCCTTGGGATCTCCTCACTGATTCTAAAGGAAGCCCAGGGCCACTTGGCTCAGTTCTACAGCCTAGACCTCCAAAATCAGGTGAGAGGAATTGCAGCCTTCCTCGGTGTCCCCATCAAACAGCTCCAGAGGGGATGAGCAGCCGTGGCTGGTCTGTAACTCGCTCCTTCCTTTCCTTACAGAAGACTGTCGACAGAAGAAGCGACACGATGGGCAGACTCTTTTGATGTCCTTTTGTCCCATAAATGTGAGTAGAGACCAAATTCTACCTTTTTTCCCCTCCTCTTCCCTTAACCCCTGTCCAGGGGCGTGGTTCCTCAGAGCTGCTCACTCCCCAGCAGCCACCACCCTTTACAGGCAGGAAAAAAAAAAAGAGTTTTGTGCGCTCCCTTCACGTCTTTGCTCCTGACCACGAGGAAAACCACAACTGCTAAAGCCAGCAGCCCGAGGTGCTGCCTTTTGCAGCTCAGTGCCCTTGGCCAGCTTGCCCTGTCACAGAGGAATCACCCGTGGTCCCCCTGAGCCCAGCCTGGTCTGCAGCTACCACAGCAAACCTGAAAATTTCACATCCAGAGACCTTATGCCAACCCATAACCAGCAACGCCCCCTCTGCTCAATCCTGTGAGTTCTGTTCAGCAAATATTGCCCTGCTTCAGCAGCATTTTCACACTGAGAAATTATAAACAAAGCAAAATTCCCAGTATGGGCTCATTCATGGGCTTCTACTGGAGAAAAAACGCAAACGAGTCGAGGTTGGGGAAAAGCCACCGTGGGTGCTGAACTTTCATGGCAATAATCAGGAGCTGTCTGGCTTGCTTAGAGACTCAGGTTTTCCTCACATTTTAAAATGTAAGTGTAGAATTATGTTATTAAGTGAAGGGTAATTTTGCTAAGTTCCTACTGAGATGACAACAGTTTTGGCAGGGAATTAAGTGACAACTTTAAACAGGCTGGCTGACCAAGGCAGGAAAAGCAGGATGTAATTTTAGCAGCAGTATCTAGTTGAGATCATTGCTCTTGCAGCCAATAGGGGAAAAAATATATGGTGTAGCTGGATATGGCCAAAAAGGAACATTTCTTTTGTGGAAATTCAGAACAAGAAGGGGAAAATACACCAAGGAGATTACAGGGTACCTCGGGGATGGAGGAAGGGGAGGGCAGGAGATTCACATGCCTGTTATCATCCTGAACTCAAACCCATTTCTTCTTCACTGGTGTAAAGGCAGAAATTTTCTTCATTAGACTGCAGAAGAAGCACTTGGGTTACAAACCCCAGTGAATTTACCCGCCTGTGTCCTGATGTTATACAGATCCTTCCCTCTTCAGCTGACTATTGCAAAAAATGCAAAATCAAACCTTAGTTCAATTATTTTGTCCAGCAGCCTCCACAAGGGTGTCTGGCTTTATTAATAAATTAGCCTTATAGAGTGATAAATGAATTATCAAGACCATCCTGTCTCTTAGAATGGAAAGTAGTTCTGATAACTCTCTGGCACTAATGAAAAATATTCAGTTCCTAATGAAAAATATTCAGTTCCTAATAGCAACAGAAGGTGATCTTTAAAATTTAAATTAATCTATTTTTATCAGCAGTCACGGTGACATTGCCTGGTGATTGGTGACAAAAAAATTTGTTGTTTAATAAACTGCTTTCTAAAGTAATGTTTTATAACTGCTCTGCACCTGAAGTTTCTGGAATTGCCAGCCTGGCAGTCAAGGGTTATAATGATGCAAATACAAAAAGTTCTGTTGAAACAGAAGTGTTATTTTAGTTACACTGGTTTAAAGCAGAGAATAGCACATACTCATAGAATTAATTCTATTGAACGAGTTGTATTTTTGCTGTTAGGATGTGCTGATGTTAGGTAAGGGAGACTTAGGCCTTAACTGGCCAAAATCTGGGAGTAAATAAAGCTGTGCTTGGCCTGCTGGCATCTCTCTGTAAGGCAAGCTGCCAGCAAAAATTCTGCTTTTAGTGCCAAGAGGAGGACAGAACTGTCCCAGCCTAATTTCCCTGTGACTGCTCAGGTGAACAGCATTAGCCAGGGAAAATTGGAATTCATGCTTGGGGGCACGGGCTAAGCACCTGCTGGGCTCGGGAAGAATTCCCCCCGGGGCTCACAGCATCAGCAGGTAGAGCACTTCTGCTTGACACATCTGTCAGAAACTGTCTGCACTAGATGGACAGCTCATTTATTTTGGAAAGGGGATTGTGATTTTGGGGGGTTGTGTGGTGCTTTCTGCTGCAGTCAGATGGATTCGGTGCCTTCCAGCCAGACTGTTCTCCAGGGAAAATAAACCCCAAAGTGCTCCAGCAGGACTCAGGAACTGATGGAGCAGCTGAAAATGGGGCAGACCTTGTGGGCAAGGTTGCAAGGGGTGGGACAAGTGGCAAAATTGCTCCAAGGAGCAAGAACGTGGACCAGAGCTCCCTAAGAGGCTCTGCAAAGTGCCCAGCTGAGCAGGCTGCCCTGGTGCACAGAGGAGCCTCACAGGGCTGCAGTACTTTGTGAGACTGGAAAAACACTTCTCCCCCTTCCTATTTTCATGAGTCTCCAAAAGGTTTCTAAACAGAAGTGACCAGAGGAGTGTTGTGCATTACACAGGCTCCATGGAGAGTTCACAGATTACACAGATTCCATCATGCCAGGCTGCCTGGGGATTTGAGCCACCTGGGCCAGTGGGAGGTATCCCTACCCACGGCACAGGGGCTGGAATGAGATGATTTTTAAGGTCCCTTCCGGCCCAAACCATTCTGTGATTCCATGATGACCTTTGCCAGACATCCCTTGAAGTGTGATGGGCCTGGGGAGCTCCCCTTGATGTCTCCTGATCCTTCTAAAGAAGGAATGACCGTGCAGGCAGTGTTTGATCTGCGGCAGCACCGTGAGAGGAGGATTGAAATCCCTTGGGATTTGAAGCAGTTGCTTTGTCTTAGGCGATTCCCAGGCTGGGTAATGCCCCTCTGCACAGAGTGGTCTGATTTGGATTTACTCCCCGAGCCACCCAAAGGATAATTTGAGCTGACATTAACATGAGATCATGAGTAGGAAACGCGGGAGGGCTCTCCCCACCTGGCTTTTGTGCTGGCCCTGGGACTCGGTTCCCTCATCCCTCCTGGAGTGAGCAGTGCTGAGCAGCAGGATGCAGCAGCTCCAGATCGACAGGTCAGTGCAACGATATCCTAATTGTTTTTGCTGATGGCTGGAGCAAATCAGCTCAGGAACCCTGGGGTCAGGCAGACAATCCCTATTTCACATCAGGAGCCCTGTCTGAGCTCACTGCCAGATTCCCTGGGGTCGGGGCTGCCGAGCAAGCAACAGGAGAGGGGAGCCTGATGCTGCTCTTGTCAGGGAATTGAGAGAGTAGCAGGCAGACCGTGAGCAGCGTTTCCTTGGGTGCCCAGGGAGAAAAAGCAGTGTTCCTAACACGCTGGATGTTGGCAACTTTTCCCATTTTGTGCCAGGGGAGCGAGCTCAGCGTGGTGCTCAGAGTGTGAGGGCATGCTTGTGAGTAACTGAGGAGTAATCCCCTCCCTGTGCCCGTGCCCAGGAGGCACAGCCTGGCTAGCCAGATGAGGATTTCTTTTGACAGGCTGCTGGAGGGAAATACAAGCACTAGCATGTCTCATCCTGTGTCCCCCATGGGGCTGGACACGGCTTTTCCTTCCTCCAGCATCCGGCAGGACAGTCTGTCCTCAACCCTTGGTCACCTCCTCACCCAACACCAAAAACAGTCATGGCTGAATTCCCACTTTCATCTCAAGGATGATTTTTCTCCAGATTTTTTGAAATCTGGAGGAAAGGGTGATTTTTCTCCAGATTTTTTGTGATCTCCGTGATCTTCCTCCCAAACTTTATTGTTGTTCTCCTCCTTCTGTTGTCTACACATTCCTTCACTTCCTACACAGCACAGGAATATCCCAACCTACTCCCAGCTCTTTCTGAGCCAGAAGAGCATTAGCATTGTGCTGGTGACAGGCAGCTGAGATGAAGGGAAGCACTGCTCAGCAGCAGGGAGAGCACGTTCGTGTGCTGTGCAGAGCAATTGTGACCTTGTCCCTCCAGCCCTGGACCCAGCACGCTCCAGGGAGCCAATCCCTCCATCCTCCAGCCACAGGGACTCCCTTTACTCCTTGCATGAAGTCTGGCTGCTGAGGGGGTGAAACACATGCATTAAATAAATGATTGGTGATTGCTTTCTTGCTCTGGCAGTGGCAGGTGCTTGGTTATTAAACTGCCTGAATGATTTAGGCCACTAATCTGGGCTTTCCTCATGCTGATGAAGCTTAGTTAAGATGTGTCTTGTGTTTTCTGCACCCCACCTCGGTCCCTTCTTGCTGGAAAGGATCCACTTTCCATCTCCTGAATGGGATTTCAGGAGTCCCTGTCCTCACGTGGTCATCTGGCACTGCCTGGCACTGCCCATTCCTCAAACAGAAATTCCTGTCGTTGCCTAACTCCCAGATGATCTGCAGGATGGGGATTTTGGAAGGAGTTTTGAGTTAGAGACGGGACCTCTGAATTGTTTTAGATGATGTGATTTATTTTTCTTATCTTCTACACAGGCAGGAAGGGTGAGTTGGGCTCACATCTTCACTGCACGGCTCAGAAGGTCACAAGACCCCTTGTTCCAAGACCATTTAAGGATTTATTAACCAATAAAACACTGCCAACAGGGACATTTATGTTTTTGACCCAATCCTTAAATATTTTGTCTTATGAACTCATGCTACAGTGTGAGCTGTCTTAGCCCATCATGTTATGGCACACAAACCTACAGTACTGCATTCTAAACTCCTTGGTTACCTCTGTAACTACTTTTATTTTTTCTATATCTTAAACTCTAAAACTCTAAACTTTCCTCTTCTTAACTCTGCTTTAAACTATAAACCCACATTCTCACTTCTAGCACCTCAGTTTGGAAGCCTTTCCCAAGGTTTCAGATCAAACCCTGTGTTTAATTCTAAGCTTTGGCTCACAGGCCCAAAGTTCTGAGAGTTCCTGCATTTCAGATTCCAACACTGCAGGGTCCTGAGCACTTGCACAATCCCTCCTGCCCGTCCCTCAGTCAGTCTGAAAGGGGAGCAGGGCATCTTGAAACTTGGATTTACACTGCAACAGTAAAATATCAAATGTCTGCTGCCTCTCCCTCAGACTCTCAACATTCAGTAAAGAGCTTTGCTGCTTTGCCTTCAACTTATCTGCTCCACCAGGATCGATTTCCTCCTTTGGCTTCAAGCAAAGGACTCTTGAGGCAAATTCCTGAAAAATTGTCCAACAATTGTCCTGAAGGGCTGGGCAGCTACACCAGCACATCCTCAGGTTAGGCCCAAAGGCCTCTGCAGATTTCTAACCCTGCTTTTAATTTCTGTTCTTTCTCTGTAAAGCATCCTTCTGGAATTGCACACTGGGATATTCCAGGAGGTGAAATCTCCCTCCTGCTCGTATCACACTGCACTCCAGTGGTGGTTGCCCTGGGAAAAAAGATGTCCCGTTGGGTGGGATGAGCTTTGAAATGCTGATCATTCATGAGTGCTCATTCCTGGAAAGCCTTCATGTGCTATGAAGGAGAGGAGGAGATTGAAGTCAACATCCAGGTCAAATTCCAGCTCAGGACATGGCAGCTCCCGTGCCTAATTGTCCTCCTGCCCTTTCAGTCAGACTTGTCTTTTTTCCATGACAAACTTTTGGCAGTGATTCTCCAAACCTGGCTCTCAGGCACAGCTGGAAAGGCTGGCAGGCAGTCAAGGGCTACAGATGAAAACTGTGGAGAACCAAGCAGTCAGGGATGACCTCTCCTGCACCCAAAGTGTCCCATGCCAGGTCCCCACAGGCTCAGCCTCACCATCTGCAGCTCCTCGAAGGCTCTGAGGACTGCATGACAGGAGTATAAAAAAAGCAGAGAACAGCCAGACACTCTTATTTATCCATTCACTGTCTAAACTTATTTCAGGATCAAAAGGAGCTGATTGACATTAGAGCAGGAGGCAGAGCTCATGGAAACCTCGTGGTCCCAGGGGAACCTGCTGCAGCTGCTCTCTGGGGCAGGACTTAGCAAACGCCTTTCTCTCCTTGTCACTCACAACATTCCCTTCTTTTAGCAGATATTACATTTTTCAGATATGATATTTTTCAGGTATTTTATTTCTCAGCTATTATATTTTTCAGGTGTTTTAGCAGATATTACATTTTTCAGATATGATATTTTTCAGGTATTTTATTTCTCAGCTATTATATTTTTCAGCTATTATATTTTTCAGGTGTTTTATTTCTCAGCTATTATATTTTTCAGATATTGTATTTTTCAGGTGTTTTATTTCTCAGCTATTATATTTTTCAGATATTATATTCTGCATCAATGACATTTTGCAGATGTGGTACTTTCATGCCATGCTGCTATTCCTGCAAGTGATCCTCTGTCAGTGCTGTGGCTCTGGGGCTGTTGTAGAGGAAAAGGGGGTAAAAAAAAGATGAGGGCAGAGACAGGGGAGTAAGACCTCAGCAGGGACACAGCAGAGACTGCAGAGACATAGCAGCGTGCTTGGGTGCTGGAATATTTAATGTCAAGCATCCTAGGAGCTGATGATTTATAAAATGACATAGATCTTGAGGAACTGGAACTTTCTCCCTGTTTTATTTCCTTCTTTCTGAAAGCTGTCAGCGTGCAAAGACTCCTTGCTCTGTTCTCCAGTCCTTCCCTTGCTCTCACACAGGCCCTGTGAATTTTGGAGTCACTAAGGGGGACACAGGTTTTGGAAATGTTTCTGTGTCCCAGATTTCAGGAAGGGGAGCAGATCTACAACACCCCTCACCTTCACCATATTCATCTACCCACAGAGGTGCTCAAAGCAGCCGTGGGCAGGGTGATCCTGACAGGTGCTGTGCTCCTTTGGCATTCTGCTCTGCAGGCTTCTCTGGGCTGATGTCACAATATTGCCCCAGGCTTGGACCCACAGCTTGCAGCTTGGATGAGAGGCCTGGTTTTGTCTACCCTAGCAGTGCAAAACCCTGATCTCCTCCTAAAATTGCCTGGAGGAAGAAGTGTCAGGACGAGCTGGAATAATGCAGCTATTTCTGGGGCTGACAGCAGGAGGGAGCATGGCTGAGATGGGATGGATCCATTTTTATGCTGATAGCAGACTGCTGATGGAGCATTCAGTGCAGAAAAACCCCAAATGAAGGAGCTTTGAGGAAGGCAGAGAAGAGAGGTTTATCTGTACTTTGGGCTTGTCTGGCCTAATATATCTTTTTCCTTTCCCTCTGAGGATCTGGGCAGTCAGACCTCTCTGACGGACATGCAGACAGAAATAGGATTGTTTGTTGCTGTTCAATACCCAGGGCCACTGCTCAGGGCTTGAGGTTTCAGAGGGAGCTGGAAAATATCCAAGTTATTACCAGAAACAAGGGGAGCAGGAAGGAGTTTAGGACATGCCAGGGAGATGCAGGGCAGTGTTACATTGCTATAGGTCTGTAACACACATAGCATATAGATATATAGAGAGCATATAAATAGCATATATATTATATCTAGCATATAGAAGGAGCTGTCTGAATAGCCTGTTTGAGAAAATGTTAGGATTACCCACAGGGATCTGGACAAGCTTCAGGAATGAGCCCATGGAAAACTCGTGAGGTTTAACAAGACCAAGTGCAAGGTGCTGCACCTGGATTACCCCCAATATCAATCCAGGCTGGGGGATGAACAAATCCAGAGCAGCCCTGCCCAGAAGGACTTGAGGATGCTGGTGGATGAGAGGCTGGGCATGCCTTGTCCTTGCTCCCTTCATCTTTCCAAGGAGTCTGATCTCACCAGGCTCGTCCCCAATTCCATCAATATTTTTAGACTGTTGCTTGGAAGTAGCCAAGAGCTTTCCAGTCATGAACTACAAAAACCTGGACACTATTGCAAAAGACCAGGAAGGGTTAGAAACACATTACTGGGAAAAAAAAATAAAAAAGAGAAGTTAACTTTACCCTGAGGAGAAAGGGGATGTGTGAAGCCTTCAGCTACATCGACTCCACTGGTGCCATTCAGGGAAAGGAAATAAAAAACAATGGCTGTGTCCATAAATAGGCCCAGGCAGGGGTTTAACACAGATTGCCTAATAAATCTTTCCATATTCCTAATCTGCCCCCGCTGACTCAGATTGCATTACTGAAATGTCACAATTGCTGAGCATTAGCAAGTGATAAGCACACTTTTACCACTGACTAGACAAGCCGTAATTAGGCCGAGTCCTTTCCCTCTCCCCTTTATTGGAGCTGTAACAGACTCTCCAAAAGCTTTCCTCTGCTTAAATAAGAACTAAAAATGGCACAAGGCAATAAAGCAAAACGACAGAAAACACTGGAGACAAGTCCACGGCAGCCATGTTTTATTGAAGGTTTTTCTAAGTGGCAGACAGGGCCTGATAAAATGTGGCATTAACATGAGTTGAAGCTTGATAATTCCATGAGTAACTTTCCAAAGGGTGGGTGTCCCAGTCCTGAGAAAAGCCTTTCGCCACATTAGCTGGAAAACACTTTTTCAGAGTTACATCAGGTGATGTTTGGCTTTGTGGCAGCTCACGGGAGCCTGGCTGATCGGTGCTGTAAGTTATGGATGCATCCTGGGATGGTGGAACTTGGGAGAAATATCAGATGGTCTTTGGTAGGCCAGGGTGGATGGAAGGATGTCTGAGAATGGAACAGCTCCCCACCTTCTCTTGATGCCTCAGGTTTTAGCTTTTATATTTTTCAGGTTCTGTGCAACTTTGGTGTGTGGGTCTGGGCTTCATATTAGGGGATGGTGAGCTCTGCTCACAGAGCAGGGAGACAAAACAATTCCTTCTCTAGCTGGGGACCAAGGACAAATGATCCAAATCTCAGGCCCAAGAGCACAAACAACATGGGCTGAAGAGAGAAAAACAAGCAGGATGGGACAGCATAAGCTAAAGCTATAATTGGACAATTAGCTCCGATATGCAAATGGACTAAAACTGATAAAAATGTGAGATCTTGTGACCAAGCCCTCTTTTGCTTCCATCTTGGAGCCGTCCAGGCAGAGCCAGACTGTGACTCCGGTACTGCCAGGGTGTGGCCTGTGAAGGCACTTCAATAAATATCCACTTTATAGCTCTGAACTCCCTCTAGGCTCTGTTCCAGCTCCCTAAGGCATCACTTTGTAAGTGCCTGTGTGTCTCTGGCAGATGGGCTGGCAGCTTTCCGTGCTTTCCTGAAGACAGAGTTCAGCGAGGAGAACCTGGAGTTCTGGCTGGCCTGCGAGGACTTCAAGAAGACGCGCTCGGCGGCCAAGCTGGCCTCCAAGGCCCAGCGCATCTTCGAGGAGTTCATCGACGTGCAGGCCCCTCGGGAGGTGGGTATGGAGCACCCCGGGCTGGCACAGCACCCCCAGGGCAGCCAGCAGGGCTATCACCTCCAGCTGGGTGCCCTCCCTCTCTGCCTTCCCTCTCAGAGCGTGGCTAAGGACGGTGGCAATGCCATCCTGCCTGCCCCAGCTGCCTCTGCTCGCCGTGACTCAGCCCTGATGAGGGCAACTGCTTTGATGATACTGAATTACTCACAGCCAGGGAGTTCACTGGCAACCTCAACCTACATTTCCTAACCCCACCCAGCTCCCCAGGAGCATTTCACAGTGCTCCTCTCATTCTCTGTCAGCCTTGAGCAGGCTGGTGGGCTCTTTCCTGGCAGGACACTTTCCATGAGTGGAACACAAGCCCTGTGAGGAACCCCTGAGGGAGCTGGGGGTGCTCAGCCTGGAGAAAAGGAGACTCAGGGGTGCCCTCATCACTCTCTACAGCTCCCCAAAGGTGGCTGTGGCCAGGTGGGGTTGGGCTCTGTCTCCAGGCAGCACTGACAGAACCAGAGGACACAGCCTCAAGCTGCACCAAGGGAAATACAGGTTGGACATTAGGAAAAGGTTTTTTACAGAAAGGGTGATAAAGTTCTGGAATGGCTGCCCAGGGAGGTGGTGGAGTCACCATCCCTGGGTGTGTTTAACAAAGCCTGGATGTGGCACTGGGTGCCAGGGTTTAGGTGAGGTGCTGGGGCTGGGTGGGACTCGATGATGAAGGTCTCTTCCAACCTGCTCATTCTGTGAATTCTGTGAGGAACTTGTTGACTCCCAGGGGAGGAGAGTTTCTCTGCCGACTAACTCCCCCCTCACCCAGACCTCCCAAGAGATGTGAACAATAGCTCCAAGCTGAACAAAAACTGCACTCACACCCCGGAGCCTGGGACTGTTAAATCCTCTTTCAAGCACTTGACAGCTGATGGCACTGCCAGGTCCTGCCTCGTGACCATCTGGTGTCACTGCAATCACAGCACAGCTGGGGGCTCTCACTGCACCCAGTACTCCTGCTCCTGCATGGGTGCCTGTCAAGGACCCCAAAAAGGGCTCATTTTCCTCCCTCTCCCAGCTAGGAAGGCCATGGCAAGGCCACTGGGAAGGACCCGGACTCACACCGAGCTGTGTGGGTGCCTCCTTGAGGCATTTTCCCACTGTTATTTAGGAGGCTGGATGAGATTTTAAGGACTGGAAGGCTGATTTTTGATTAGAAATGGGAATGCAGGTAGGATTTGGTCTTTCCTACAGTTTGGTCCTGTGGTGATGTTTCCTTAGCACAGTTACATAATTTTGGCATGCTTAGAATACGAAATTATTAGAGCTAATCCATACTGCTGACATCCACTGTTGAGGCAGACAGCTTTACTTTCCAGGCTCCTTCCAGTTTAGACGCTGAATTAATAACAACAAATAACATTTTTCCAGCCATTTTTTCTTCCAGACAATCACCCTAGAAAATGCTGATTGCTCTGCCAGGGAAGGAAAGCAGGAGGACTCCAGTGGCTGGCTTTGCAAACAAATGGCAGTCCTAACATCGTAGGGTGGTTTATTTTTTCAAGCCTCTCCTCCAGATATTGTAACGTGAAGCTGCTCTGGGAAAAAATCAGTTTATTTTAGATCAGCAGAATTTAGAGACATTTAATAAGAATGTACTAATGGTTTAAACCCTGTTGAAAGTTCCTTTACCCATCTATTAGGCATGTGGTGAAGAATGGAGGGAGCAGGAGAGAGGTTAGGCTGAGTCAGCAGCTTTAGGTGATGTGCTGCCTAAAGGTGTGAATAAAAGTAATTTGATTTGAGAAGTGCTCAGATCACTATAAACCCAGCTTTTCCAGGCCTGGGGCAGGATTCACAGCCCTGAATCACTAAACCCCCAGAGCTGTGGGGGCTGTTCAGGCGTGGATGAGGGTAGGCCCTTGGTTCTGCTGCTGTTTCACGGCCATGGCAGAGAGGGAATGTGCTATTTGAAGGAGGCCAGCTGGACACTCAGTGCCAAACTCTCTTCTGCTGCTTTCCCCAGGTGAACATTGACTTCCAGACACGGGAGCTGACGAGAAGAAACGTGCAGGAGCCCTCCCTCTCTTGCTTTGACCAAGCTCAGGGGAAGGTGCACAGCCTGATGGAGAAAGACTCGTACCCCAGGTTCCTGAGATCCAAAATTTACACAGACCTGCTGTCTCAGACCCAGAGGAGGCTCAGCTAGGACAGCGATGGGGCCCTCAGAAACCACGTGCTTCCCACAACAGCCAAAACCCATGTTTAAATGTGAAACTTTCTTGGTGTTAAAAGCAGTGGGAATGGGAAAAGAGGGAGCAGGGGCAGAGGAAGATTCCAGAGAGTGATCCAGGCATCATATTAAGACTCTTTGACTATCTGTGCTTTTTTTTTTATTTTTTGTTAGCAGTAGCACCTTGCAGTTCCCTCTCTCTAGCACAAACCCACAGCCCTCTAAAGTCACAGGGTCACCTGTGGGCAAGGCAGGTTTCCTTTAAAATTGCTGGGTTGGTTTGTGTGTAAATAACACCTTTCCATCCTTCCACACATCTCCCTGTCTCCCACCTCTCCCTTGTGCTGGGAAGGGCCCCAAGGGCAGTGCTGACACTTGTGCAGCCACATCCAGCCCACCTCTCACACGCTGGCTGCTGGGGTCTGGACCCAGAGACTGAGGGAGAGAGGAGACAAAGGCCCAGGATTCATTCCCTTTCTTGAAGTGGAAACCATCAGCAACCTCAGCTCAGCTGCCCATTTTTTTGGCACTCCTTGTGACCTGGCTGCTACCCTGTCACTGCCCCTTTTCCTTCAGGGATGGAGGCTCAGAGTATTCTCCACAGGACAGCTGAGGAGCTGAGTTTTCCTCGTGAGGAAGGTGATCCCAAAAGCTCTCCCTAGGCCTGGGCAGGCAGATCTTGTAATGTGAATGATTGTTTTTCATGGCTATTATTTATTTGTGTGGTAGTTCAGTCTCAGTCATCATTCAGGCTCTGTTGTGCTGGGCACTGGACCAAAGCCCAGCACAAAGGGGCTCCTGGCTGCCACAGGCTTGGTGGCTCCTCAGGAGTGACCTGCTGGGAGACAGTGGAGAGAAGGAATGTCCCCTCTGCCCCTTGCTGAGGTGTAAGAAAAGCACAAGGCCTGTCTGCCACAGCAGATGGCATTTCTCATGTGGCACCTGGCCAGCCCATGGCAACGTGAAAAACCACATTGCTGTTTTTGTTATTTCCTGACTGTTCCTATTTACTGAGGGTCCACTGTGGGTTCAGTGCCCTGCAAAGAGCTCCCCTAGACACAGACCCTGCTGCAGGGTGCTTGTCCCCAGTGGGACACAGAGGGCATAGAGTGAGCAGGGTGGGTGTTGGGGTGTGCAGTGGGGTGTGAGGGGCCCTCTGGCCCTGTTCCCATAGCCTGGGTGGCCACTGCAGGAGAATTCCCTGTGCAGATGTCAGGGGTGTAGCACCTCCTCTGTGCTGGGCAATAATTCCTATCATCTGATGGCCCCATTTCCATGGCAGTGCTGTTCCAGCTTGGCAGATTCTTGCAATATTTTTGAGGGGAGAAGCAGACAGCCTGTCTGTGGATTTGAACCGACAGACCAGAGGTCTCTCTTCTTAATTTAATGAAGGCCTGGAAAGCAACCCCGTGGATCTTTTCCTTTCTCAGTCATCCCCAGACCAGAGCTGTAAACCTCTGCTCCAGCCAAGGGTGGTGGGTGGCTTTGATACATCAGAAAGCTGCTGATATAAACTTTGTGTAATGTGGTGTAAATGAGGTAGAATGAATTCCAAAGCCAAGCATAATGTGTTGGGAAAAAGAAAAAAAAGAAGTCTGGTTGGATATTAAAAACTACTGTCCATTAATTAAGAAGGAAACAGCTTTTGGAGGCTTTTTGCAAGGATGATGTGCAGGACAGTAGGACAAATAGGTTTAGGATCAAGACAGAGGTGGTAACCATGCTGGGTTTATTCTGGAGGTGTATTCCTGTGGTCTCCAAGACACTGAAGTCTAAATACATTGCAAGTGCAAACTTTATGTTCAGTAGGGAAACCTGCTTTTCAGTGCCTGGTTGGTCAGCAGGAGACTCTTCCAGGTCTTTGGAAGGCAAATCCCATCTCCAGTTAGATTTCTGTGAGGAATGGCCAGAAAGAGCAGCAGTGACCCAGCATTGCTGGCTGTCCTCTGCCCCTGCAGGGACACCTGAGGAGCAGGTGTGTGGTGACAGAGGTGCCATCCTGCAGCCCCAGCCAGGCTCAGTGACAGCTCCTGGGACTGCTGAGGCCCTCGTGGGACACAAGAGACACAAAGCTCAAGGTCTGACGAGGGTCCCGAGTTTTTCAGACAGATTTAAATTTGGTCCATTTACTTATCAGGGGTTAATCCTCCAATTGCAGGTTATGAAGTCACAAACCCCCAGTTTGCTCCTCCCCAGTTCATTTTTGTTTACACTTCTCAGGGCCCGAGGCTGTAGGGTGTCTTTGGATCACAGGCCCAGAGGAATCATTTTGTCTGACCAAAATGTGAGGAGAGTTAACTACACTCTGACTCTACACTCTAAATACACTCTAACTGTGGAGTTTAGAGTTATGCACTAATACAGTACAGGATTTGAAAAATAGAAAAGCTAAAATCTTAAGGCATCAGCCTGTGCTCCCAGTTTTACCCACTGCTGCCAAAGGGCAGCTCGGCTTCCCAGCACCTTGGCATCATACAAATGTTGTAACTGGTGAACGAGGCCACCTTGTCTGGCCCTGCCCTCCTCCTTTCCACCCTCCTCTTGCCTGTGTGTGCAAAAAAGCATCCCAGAGCTGCCCAGGATGCCAGAGCCAGCAGAAGGAGGCTGAAGCAGTCACAGCTTTTAAAGGGAAGGCCGTGACAAATGCCTTGTGGTACTTCTCTCCAGACAGACCTTCTGAGTGGGCTTGGCTGGTGCTGACCTCTAGTGCCAGCTGAGGCAGCCCAGACAAGGCTCTGCAGCAGCCTGGGGATGGTCACAGAGCCAGCCAGGCCAGGGGACACGGCAGGACCAGATGCTTGTGTCCAGGAATGTGAGTGTGCCCCATCCCCAGGCCCCCCTGGTGTTCAGAGTGGGACTCCCTGCTCCTGTCCAGAGTGGGACTCCATCCCTCCACAAGATCCTCCAGCAGCGTTGGTGCTGGAAGTCCTTTCATTTGGAAGTCCTTTCCTTTGGAAGTCCTTTCATTTCATGTCAGAACTCACGGGAAAACTTCAAAGTGGCCAGCACCCTGTAAATCCAAGCTCCCTGCTCTCCTCCATCCACCTGGGGAATTGCTTGAAGCAGGGCACACCTGGAGATGCCGTTGCTGCAGGGCTGACAGGAGCTGGAATCAGGCTGGCTGATGTAGGGGAAGTGTTTTCCCCAGAAAATTGGGCCCCAGTAAATTGTTCCCTCCATTGGGAACAGCATCCTAGAACACAGAGTGGAGCAAAAGTATTGTCTGAGGCATTTGAGTCTACCACGGTTATTTTTGTTGCTGCTCTTGCAGTTTGTCTCTCCAGAAGGAAAGCAGAGCAGTTATTTAAAGTAAAATTCTATTTTTCTTAAACAAGAAAGTGGCACCAGCTGCTTCTTTTATGACAAATGCCGTTCTGAATTGAATCAAAATAAGCAGCTTGTAGCTCTACCCCTTAAACCAGGGGCTGATCAAGGAAATAATGACTGAGCCAAAGCTTTGGAAAGAGCTGAGTGGTGACTAATCCCCACCAAGGACAGATATCCTATCCTTGACTCATCTCTTCCTGGTGTGAAAGGGATACTCACAACCTACAAACCCATTTCCCCTCTCCACAAGCACACACCTCCAAAATTTTCCTCCTGTTTGGAGCAAGGTTAAAATGTGCCATCTCATGAAGAGAGGGGAAAAAATTGGTTCACTGAGTTCTTTTTATTCTGTTTGCTGGCACATACCCAGTCAGCTCCCTGGTAGTTTGACGGCAGAAGGGAAAAGAGTTCACAAATTTCCTTTTCTGTGAGTTCAGGTGGTGTTAACTCCAGGATCAGAGGCAGAACTCAAATCTGTCTAAAGTTTCTCCTGCTTTGGTCCATCAGCCAGGCTTGGGATGATTTCCATCACTTTTAGTGGGCTCATTAATGCACCAGGGGGTCCCTGCTGTCCATGCTGGGGAGGTGGGAAGGGCAAAGTCTTGCCAGTCTAAGCAGGGGAGGGGGAAATTGCTGTGTGTGTCTGGGGGTGTGGGTGGATGAGAGTGCATGTGACTTCATCTGTATCTTATTTAGTGTCCTCTACTACAGAAGCTTTTCTGAGACATAGATGTGCATGTTAAAATAGGAGAATTAGGCTCAAATGACATAAACTGAGACCTTTAGCCAGTGTTGTGTTTGCCTCGTGTATAAGTCCGAGTAGTAGTAAGAGATGTAAAACTCTGCTAGGCTTCCAGTTACCCCTAAGAGCACATGTATCAAACTGAACTGAATGTTCACTGATAGACACAAAACCAAAATGTTTACAGCATTCAGAGCAATAGCAAAGCATACCTCATGCCAGTCCTGGAGTGCCTCTCACCCGTCAGTGCAAGCTCTCCCCTCCCTGGGGGCCTCTGGCTTCTCCCTCCAAACTCCTCTCTCCTTCTCTCTCCTGTCCTGGTTGTCTTCCCTCCTCCTCTTCCTCCTCCTTGAAGCACTCCAAACCTTCCTGTCCACCAGCACTGTTTGTCCTCATCTGTCTGAGCCTGGGGCCCCCCTGACCTCCCCCTGTTTGCCTCTCCTCCATCCCCATCCATCCCTCCTCTCTTCTTTGCTTTTCCCTGTCCCAGATACTCTGGTCATGCCATCTCCCTCCTACACGCCTCCCACTGCCACTGTAAAGCTCCTAGGAGCTCTTCCTTGCCCATTATATAAGAACAAAACGTTTCACATCATTTCTGCATTATCTTTCATCCCTGGGGCTGCTGCAGTTGTCTCCTTCCTTGGTGCTGTGCTCTCTCTGGCATCGTAGCATTATATCCCAGAACTGGAATTAAAGTTCATTTTGCTGCTAGACCAGAATGCTTCTCTCTACCACGCACCCCTTGGGCTTTGCAGAGGCTCATCTTGTCCCCAGGTCTTTTGTCTTCCTTCTTTTTCTCCTCCTTCCATGCACGCTGCACGTGCAGTGCTTGTGGCAGGGGCTGGCTAGGGTAGAGGGCGGCCGTGCTGGGGTCACTCACAGCTGGGCACCCCGTGGCTCTCTGGTTTTTAAAAGTAGTCTCAATAAAGGTGTGTGGGTTGTATTTGCTGGGCAAAGTCAGTGCCTGTGCTCTGTGCCTCCTCCTGGCTTTACAGGAGGATGTGTGTCTAATCTGAGACTGCGGTGAACTCAGAGGGAGTTCAGGGAACTGAGGCCGTGGGAGGGAGGTGGCAGAGGGGGATGAGCTTGTTACCAAAAACATCCAACATTCCTGGCAAAAAGGCACAGGAGAAAAGGCAGTCTATGCTTCTGGAGGGACCAGGGAGCTCTGGGGACCAGCTGTGCTGTGAATTGTTTGTCTCAAGTAGCCCAACACCTCCCAGTCTGCCTCACGTGCTGCGTGCCCCAGGCTGGCTCTAAAGCATGACGGATGAGGAGCTGCTCAGCTTTGCATTTCCAGTGTAGGTAACAGCGTTATCCTGAGAGAAATGTCTTCATGTTGCTCTATCAGTGCCTGCAGCCACCAGCTGAAAAGCAGTGAGGGGAAGGAGGCACCTTCTGCTGTGTTTACTCCTGCAGACCTCTGTAGGACTCCTGGCAATGAAGGGAGCAGGGTACAAGCACACCCTGGGGTGGATCCCCCTTCCTTAAGAACCACGACTTAAGATCTCATCTTCTAATAACCTCTCCCCCAGCTCCTCTATGAGTTACCCAAATCAGAGCTCAGATTTGTCCTTAAGCTCCTTGGCACCCCCACCTTAGTGGGATGGCAGTGTCCCCTCGAGGACGCGACTACAAGCCCACGCGCCCACTAAGGCTGCTTGAAATAACAAAGATATCGGGTTCCTCTGGAAATAAACTCGTGGGTGGCTCAGAAGAGACTGAGGATGGCTCTGCTGCACGCAGTGAACTCAGAAGTGAGCCACCAGGTAGAAAGAACAGCTCAGAAGTGCTTCCCTGGGCAACGTGTTTATTTTCAGGAGATCCTGCTGGAGCAGCTGCCACCTCGGCGGTGTCCAGGTGCTGCTGGTGTTGGGGCAGGCTGCTCAGTCTGATCCCTTCCCGCCCAAGGAGAGGCATGGGCTCGGCTCCCCGGGTTCCCCTGCATTAGCTGCTTGTTTGCTAGGCTCCCTTCTTCCCCGGGGGGCTGGAGAAGCTCCTCAGCCCCACCACAAATCCCGCGGTGACGATACCCCACCGTGTCACCACGCTGTGCAGTGTTACACCCCTTCTGTATAGACACCCTGAGGACGTAATAAACAGCCTGAGACTAATTGTGCTCTGCCTGACTCTCTGAAAAGCTGCAATCCCGGGGATGGAGGGGTGTCTCCCAACCAAATCGCTGAGGAGGGAGAGGAGGGGAGAAGCTGTTTCTCCTCAGCCCCTGGTTTCACTGGTGCAGACACGGTGGGTGGGGCAGCAGAGTGGGGAGGGGTTGGCCCCAAGCTGTGGATGGCTCAGTTGGAGCAATTTAGAACCAGGCTCCTCAGAAGTCTAGTTTGGGGAGATGAGTCTGAAATGAGTCAGTAGGATCTGGAAGGAAGGAAAATCCCCAAAGCCTTCCAGCAGCACATTGCTGTCCTTCTCTGAGCACAGCTCACTGCTGCCCGTGATGGACTCCCTGCCCCAAATCCCAAAACCATCATGGCCAGAGGTGGAAACAAGTGCTGAGCCTGCTCCCTGCAGCAGGGGCAGCGGTGGGGGATGCACAAGCTCCTGGGGAAGGGAGCAGTGTGGCTGGATCGAGCATGATGAGGTCAGAGAGGGCAAACAGCAAATAAAGAGCTTAAACCAGACCATAAAAAGCAACCCTGTGCTCCAGCAGGCAGCTCACACCTGGGTCTCAGCTTGCTTCATCTTGGTGGGATAAACCAGGGAGGGATGAGGGTGAGAGCCACCAGCCAGTCGTGGGCCAGTCTGGGGAGGCTGGAGGGGGCTGGGATTGCTGGGAAGGGTCAGGCAGCAGCTGAGGGCAATCCTGGCTAGCAGGGGGGAAGGGGAGCCATCAGCAGGGGCAGGGAGCAGGGCACTTGAGGCGAGGCTAGGTGTTAGTGGGAAACTGCACGGTGAGAGATTGACTGCAGGAACCATGTGGGGCTTCAGTGAGGAAGGGCTGAGCATCTCCTGAGCAGGTGTGGCCAGCAGGAGCAGCAGTGACCTGGATCCCAGCTGGCCCTGGGCACACTGAGGGCTCTCGCCATGCCTGGGGCACAGCCCGCTCCCCCTGCGGAAGGTGAGTGTTTGCTCTGGGGTCTG
This sequence comes from Chloropsis cyanopogon, assembly GCA_013400585.1. Classification (NCBI taxonomy): domain Eukaryota; kingdom Metazoa; phylum Chordata; class Aves; order Passeriformes; family Irenidae; genus Chloropsis; species Chloropsis cyanopogon. The sequence goes on along the minus strand of WEZZ01008525.1, from coordinate 4,892 downwards.
CGCGCACATGGGTTGCATTTAAAAGCAAAAATTAAATGGGCTTGTTCTCCTCTGGAAATGGGTGGAGTGGAATCTGTCAGTCCCTCTGGCTTCTTTATATTCCCCTTATTTTTCCCCCTAAATCCTTTCTCCTACTATTTTTCATCTGCTGCTTCTTCCCTCAGCCTGTCGCCAAGCCAAACCAATTTGAACGCATCCAAGGGAGGATCTGCCATTAGTACTGCTCTGTCTCTCCTCTTAGTTAGGATATATTTAGCCATCATCTTTTAGCTTTTTTCTGGCTGCTCAGTGGCTTTAAAAAGCAGGTGCTGTGAACGGAAAGAGAAGATTAAAAGTACCTGCTGTCAGCTACCTCTCCTGTGCAGCTGTGCAAAGTGAGCACGTGAGCAGAGTGGATAACAGCTGCCCCTCGAAAACCTCATTTGTAATTCTAATTATTCTTTTATTATTATTATTATTATTTCAATAATCTCTTTCCGCACTACTACAAATTTCCAGAGCAGCTATTTCCTCCCGTGCCTCATGTGAACGTGGAGTGTTGGGGATCCATCAAACGCCCCGTGGGTGAGGGTGAGGGATCCTTCATGGGCAGCTGGGATGTCCTGGGATGGGCTCAGATGGAGCCAGGGTGGTGTCCCACAGCCACCCCTGACTGTCCCTGTCCCACAAGCTGTGCCCATGGCCGAGACCCCGCTGCAATGTGGCTACTCAGGGACCACCTGCAAATGCTTGGCTGCTGTCTCAGCCTTGGCAGCTTCCCTGCTCCTCCCTGGCACCATCATAGAATTTCTCAGGTTGGGAAAGACCTCTAAGATCATCAAGTCTAACCATGAACACAGCACTGCCAAGTCCAACACTGAACCCTGTCCCCATCGCCGCACTCCTCCATCCCATTCCCACCTCCTTGGCTTACATCCCTCCTTAAACACACCCAGAGCTTATCAACAGCTTGCAGGTGGAGGAAGGGGCTATGCAACATCAGCAGGGCCTTTAAACCTCCCATTTCTGCTCCTTTGCATTCAGCACCTCCCTGATTTCATGGCAGGAGTGCCTTCAGGTTTGGCCATCCCTGACTGCCACCTCTGTGGCTCCCCACTGGTTTAGGAGAATTTGGGGACAGACTCCTTGGTGAGCCTGCTGGTGATGCAGTGAGATCCCAACAGCACAGCTCACCCTGGCTCTTCCCCTCTTCCTTCCCCCTTCCCAATCTCTTTCTTTATCTTCCCCTTATTCCACTCGAACAGCATAAAAATACAAAACCACCATTGCCAGAAACTCCTCAGAGCCTGGCTGTGCATTGGGGCACATACACAGGGGCGCTCTGCACCCTGCCACCAAACCCTTGTTTTCCCATTCCCCACACCATTTCTGGGGCTGAAACCCTTTTTTTTGTGTTTTCCAAAGTTTGCTGGAATTTTGCAAATGCTAACCCAGAAACACCAGCAGCAATCCCTGGGGCCGATGGGGTGCGTGTGTTTGGCTGCTGAGGGTGAAGCCAGCCCGTGGCTGTGCCCCCCAAATGCTGGCAAAGGGTGGCTGTGGGTGCCTTCTCAGCCCAGCCACCTCCCAAGCTCAGCAGGAGCAGAGCACCGGCCTGGGCTGCCAGGACCTTCCTGGTGGAAGTGAAACCCTACGGATGGGAGGTGGCTTGGTGCTGGCAGGGCTGTGGCACGGCTCTGGGAAGGGAGCCTGGCCCCAGGAGTTGTGACACAGATGAGTTTTTTGTATTCCAAAACAAGGGCTGATAATGGAGGCCACGGGGCCGGAGCCGCGGGAGGCTGCTCAGCTAAATGAGACAGGAAGCACGTAATTAAATTAGATACAGAGCAGCATGAAGACATCTGAGTACACACACAGGGCTGAGAGGCTATTGCATAACCCTGCCCAGAGCTGTGCAATATGAAATATCTCACCTAGTGCAGCCCATGCTGGCCAGCTGCCTGTCCTTGAGCAGCCCCATCGGAGGGGAGAGGCAGAAGAGCTGCTCCAGGGAGCAGAGGGGGCAGCTGGTGGCCGTGGCACAGTGGGCAGAGGCTCTGCCCCAGCCTTGGTGAGCAGGACTTTGCTGGAACAGCCCAATCCCGCTCCTGTGCCTGGGCTCAGACCCGCACACGTGGATCTGGCAGTGCCCTGAGTCCCAGAGGCACTTCTGAAGGTGTGAGCCTGGCATTTCCTGGGGCTTTGTGCCTCTTCTGGCTGAGCTGCTGTGGTGCCCAAGGAGACACAGCCTTTGACTGACTCCTTCCCTTCCCTGGCGTTGTACAGGGCTCTCTCTCTCACCATGGGCAGCTCCTCACCTCTGCTTCACTGTCAGCTGAGCCCAGAGCTTCACAAGCTGCTGCAGGGGACAAGGCAAAACCACACACACGCTTGTCCGATGCACTTTATTTCTCTGGGGAAAAGCAGCAGGGAAACAGGGCCTGAAGCAAAGAGGGGGAGTCAGCAGGCTGTAATCTCGAGGCAGAGATGTGCAGAGTTTCTCTGCTCTGGCTCATATCCCCCGTGCTCCTCACCAGTTGCAGTTGCTGCCATCCCAGCTGTGTTTTTGCCATAGTTACATTTGCCTGGCTGCTTCCAGCAGCACGTGGTTCCCAGCACAGTGGCTGTGCCAGGCACCATGGAGTTGCAGCCAGAAATCATCTGTCCCGTGTGCCTGCGACACGTGTCCAGGCTCCTGGAGGTTTTCCTCTTGGCATGACCTGCTCAGACCACGCCTCAAACACCAGGGAGAGTCACCAGAGCATCCTGTGTCTTTGCAGATCTGCAGCTGGGAGGATGGGCTGCAGTTCTAGAGGGGAAAGGGACAGAGGTGAACATTTGCACAGCATTTGTGTGGAAAAACCAGGGAGGAGATGGAGATGTAGGTGATGAGGAGAAGGGGCATTGCCACCCTAAACCCTCTGGTCACCTGGGAGGTGAGTGCCAGCCTGCTTTAGCATGATCTCCAGATCTCCTTTCCAACCCTGACCATTCAGTGACTCTGGGAACAGCTGAGTGTGAGTACCTGTGGGTACCTGTGGGTACCAAGAGCCTGTGTCCACCTGCACGTGCCACTGCTGCTGTGACNTGGGTACCTGTGGGTACCTGTGGGCACCAGGAGCCACGTGCCACTGCTGCTGTGATCCCAGTGCTCCCAGCATGGTGCTGAACTGGGGTGGAGCACCATGCTGGTGTGGCTGAGCACTTCCAAAACTGGTGCCAAGCACTGTCCACGCTGTGGGTGTGCACAGACCTTCTCAGCAGCTGTACAGGCAAAGGCAACCTTACAGCCCTCTCTCCTTTAGTCTGGCATTTCTTCCCTGGAATCCACAGCAAGGATCACAACTCCAATCTCAGTTTTAAGGCACAGAGAAGACATGAATCAGAGTTTTGTGTGGCTCCAGCCATTTACCTGCAGCTGAATATCTGCTAGCCAAGAAGGCCTAAACTTGATTATTTGAGTGAAAATTCCTAGAGCCACTGGGAAAGAGGCTGCTCTTACATTGGGAGCTAAAAGTGTGTGTTCAGTCATTAGTCCTGAAGCGTCCTTCCTGTCTGTCCATGAGCAAGACCATTCTGAGGCTTTTTGTAAGTGATGAGAGAAACTCTCCTTTACTGCTCAGTGAGGCTGAGGTGCCTCATGCTCCTCCCACAGTCTCCCATCCAGATATCCTCATGCTCCTGCTCCCAAAGGCAGCTCGAGAGGAGCCTTTCTCCCTGGCCCAGGGCTGAGATGGCTCTGTGCTGCCACTCCCCTGGCACAGTTCATCTCTCCTGGAAAGATGCTCTGGCACAGGGAAAGATGCTCTGGCAGTGTGCAGTGTGTGATGAATGCAGGCAGCAAGGGTAGGAGACAACCTGAGCCCTGGAAAAATGTCTGAGCTGGGAATAGCAGGGAGGAAGGGAGAGGGTGAGGAGTGGAAGTGGCAGCTGTGGCCTGGTGCTTGGCTGGCCATGAGCAGGGGGGTTAAGGTCTCTCCCTTCCAGAGCTGCTGAGCTGGGGAATCGCAGGGAGGGCAGCTCTGGAATCCTGTGTGAGCCTCACCTCACCACAGGAGACCTGCTGGCTCTCATGGACCTCTGGTTCTTGTAGCACGAGGCCCTGGGGTTTGCTGGGGTGCACTGGTTTAACCCTTTCTCTTCACCTTTCTCTTTTGCTGGCTCAGTCCTTCCCCTCCAGTTTCCAACCTCTCCCTGTCTTTTAACCTCCTTTCAATTTCCAGGTCTCATCAGGATCCTCCATTATCGGATGCTTTCCCAGGTTTTGGCTCCTTTGATGTGCATCCCTTCCCTTCCCTTCTCTCACCACACACCCAGCATGGAATTTGTGATGAAGAAGTGCAACTTCAGCCAGCACATTGTCCTTATAAATTCCAGCTGTGAACTGGCAGTGCCATTAAGAGGGAAGTGGAAACATTACAGCCTCCTGCTCCATCTGTACTGCTCCGGGAAGCACAAACCCCCCTGACCCTGCTGGGAGCTGGCACCCACTGCTTAAACCACTGTGGCAGAGCTGGAAGTGCGGGGAGGTTTGGAAGCCCTCGGGCAGCGGGATGGAGCAGCGGGATGGAGCAGCGGGATGGAGCTGACGACTCTCGGCGGGCGCTGCAGTCTGTCCTGTCCCTCGCTCTCCCACCCGCCGGCGGTTAATCAGCAGGCTCCACACGTCGGTGGAAACGAGCCTGTTTTTTCCTGTTCCCGAGGAAGCGGCGATGACTGTGATGCTCAAGGACGAGCCTGGGCCTCCCACTCCCCCCTCCCTCAGCAGCACACACAAACTTACCTAAGCTCTTATCTTCACGGGCGCTGCCTGAGCAGCTCTTGGTTGGCTGGAGGCTGGAGTGATGCTGGGTCCCCCTCCCCGCTCTCCCGCCTCCCCCCCGATATAAAGCGCGGCTCCGCGCCGCTGCTGC
>WEZZ01008524.1:0-18901 GCA_013400585.1 Chloropsis cyanopogon | reverse complement strand
TCAGCTGACTAAATGCAGTCAAATTGTCTTCAGTTCAACTAGGATAATAAGTCTTCTGCTAATTTGATTCCAGTTCCCATACAGAATCAACAGCAAGAGAGATTTGAGTGTGTGCTTCTTCATGCTCACAATTCTATTTATTTACAATTCAAAGATCCTTAATAGCAGTTTTTCTGTTCCTGTAGTCTGGAAAGTGAAAACTGCTTTTCCTAGAGACAGGAATTTTCACAACTTCAGGTAAACTGCTGGGGCACTTTGCTATGGTTGTAAAGTCTAAGAACCCACACAAGACAGACTCACAGGTGATGGCAACACCTTTTATCACAAAAAGCAGTAGCCATTTTATAAAAAAATCTGCAGGAAATTACCTGGTCTAGGGAAATATGCTTCCCTGCCTCCAACTTTGGGCCTTGTAAAGATAAGACTAGGAAATAAAATTTACAATCTAGTAAAAAACAAGAAAACATAGATTTGACAGTTACTGGATATTATAACCTCTCTCTGTGCATTTAAGGATTTCTCTTGTCCTAGAGAGGACTTCACTCTCAGTCTCTGTGATGTTATCTGTACATCATAAATATTAACCCTTTTTTCATTCAAAGGTAGTATAATTGATGTACATCTATCTGATCTCTGAGAAATGACTGAGGTGAGCTTATAGAGCTACAGGTTCTATAGATCTAAATAATCTGGAGAGACACAAAACTTGTTTGATTTTCCCATCTTTCCTGATTAGTCTACTACATCATATTCCTTCTACCCACATAACTTGTCTTCTCTTAGGAAAAGTGGGCTTTGGGGGCTTGCTGGGGTTGAGCACAAATACTGATCCATAAAGGCCAAGTCAACTTCAGGTCCTTCTGCCTGTTTAAATCAGGAGTAACATCAGGTGTCATAGTTCTACAGAAATTGAGTACGGCTTAGGTGTCAGTGTATGGAAAAAATCATACTGCCTATCAAGTCATTTAATAATTCAGATGTGTAGCAATTCAGGGTGACCCCATAGCCTCTCACAAAGCAGTCAACATAGGACTTTGACAGAGGACATTGGCAATCTTTACCCAGTGTCAGGCATAGGATGTGACAATATGGCAAGATGGATGGAGCAGGCAGGCAGACAGGACAGGTGTCTGCACTCTAATGTACACCAGTATTTTCCCCACCCAGGACTGGATTTCTTGATCCAGAGCCTACCTCTGGACACTACTGCTGGCAAGGGTCTCATAGATGTGGCATGATTACCTTCAAGCTTTACTGCATGAATGAATCATTCTGCTTGCAGTAGAGACACAAGGTGTGCTGACATCCTATCCCAATATCTTCTGTTATGACTTGTGGTTTCAAAAACAAGTCCTGGTGTACTGAGATTGGTGAGCTATCCTCATCAACAATCCTGTAAGCACTGCTGGATAGCACACTGTTGTGGTGTGTTCTTGAGGTTTTTGGTTCTTTTCTGTTATCCCATTAAGGTTTGTGCCATATGCTGTCAATCCTGTGTAAATCCTACTCCCTCCCAGTGTCAGTCTTCCCCGGGACTGTCCCATCCTTCTGGAAAGCTCAGTGTCAGTCTTCCCTGGGACGGTCCTGTTCTTCTGGAAAGTTGAGTGTCTATCATTTTTAACAGTTTTCTGTTGGTTATTGTTACCCTTTCCCCTCCCTACCTTTCCCTTGTTGGTCTGTACAATGTAAACATTACTCCTTTCCCTTCCCCTGCATCGATCCCATTGATCAGCCCTGGGGGTATAAAACCCCCTGCATGAGCCCCGGGAACCTGCTCTCCGCCCTGGTCTCCTCTGTGCCTCCACACCCTGTATTCCTCTTCAATAAACCCCTTGGACCTGAAATAAGAGCCTCCCTCTTGTCCTTGCCCTCACACTCGGCACTGATACAGCATACGTGCCATCAAGCTCGACAGCCCAAAGCTGAGTCTTGTAGTCACTGTCTCTGAGGCACGCCCGCTCCTTGCGCAGTGCCGCTGTTTGTCTCCTGCGGTGCGCTCTCTCTTTGTGGGGTGTCGCTGCCATTTGCTGAGCTTAGACAAGGGGCTTGAGGTTTGGATTCCAGCACCGCGTCAGCACCCATCTGTGGATACAGCCCAGACGCTGGAGTGTCCCTGTGGCATGTGGAATCAGCCACCCAACACCTGGACTTTAGGAGTGTTATGATCCACCCCTGAAGGCAAGGATAATATAGGTTCTTGTTCACAAGTTTTTTTATTTCTAACTAATTTCTAAGAAAGTAAATTTTCTCCTCTGCCTCCTGCACAGCTGATTGAAATAATAGATTAATCCTTTTCCATCCAAACCGCTTCATGTTCAGCTGCTAAGTGTGAGTGTCCCTTTCTTAGTTGCTCCTGCAATGATTTCATTGAATCTTTTAAAGATCTTAAAATCAGTATCAGATTTCTGAGTAGCCAATAGTTTCTTTTGTTCTGCTTTAAGGGCAGCACCCAAAATGGCACACAACTGCCTTTCCTTTGCCAGGTTTTGGTTTATGGTCTTTTGCAAAAATTGTAGTTTGATCTGCTGCTGCTTGTTATGAGCCAATGCCAACAGTTACGAGCCCACATCATACCAGGAGGAAAAGAGTTATCATTATAGCTGTTTAATTTTATCAGGAGGGGACAATCCTCTCTTGTAGTAGTATCTTTCAGTAACCCACTGAAGATCAGTGTTTTTCTCCCCAGTATCCTCTCTGAGGGTCAGTTTGACTTTCTTATGGGGAGAAATTTACAACAGGTGTGGGCTACACCAGAAAACCTTTCAAGTCTGATATGCTCAGGTCATACCAAGAGAAGAAAAACTAGCAGTGGGGAGGCAATTGAGATCAGGCATTCTGGGATTGCCATGATTTTCTTGGGGATTTTTGGCATTGACCAAAAATAAATTCTCCTTCATCCACCACCCGGCTATTATCCCCATAGAAGGACTTCCTCACTGCTTCTCAGAGTAATTCTGCCTGTGAGGCCTAAATTAATGTTACAACCCACCCCTGAAGGTAAGGGCAAATCAGGCTCTTGTTAATAGATCCTTGGGGTGGATTAAAGCAAAATGACACTGTATGTATATACACACAAATATATATGTGCTTGTGTATATATATATATATATATATGATTTATCTTACAGCAATTAAGTTGCAAAGGAAAGGAGCTATGTAACTCTTTTTATTATTATTATTATTATTATTATTATTATTGGGAAGCAGCATTATAAAACATAAAAATNGTGGTGGTTACAGTCTTGATGCATTGTGGGTGGGAAAAGCTTGTGAAACAAAGTTCGATGGGTTAATATATGCTTAGGCTAACTAAGAATGCTCAGGTACCTCCCCTGCGTGGGGAGTTTTACACTGTCTTATGTAACACTGTGGATCATGTGCAGTCCTGAGGCCCATGGAAGGCCTCAGAAATGTGTCTGGGGGAGCTTTGGAGATCTTTGATGGTTTATGATCCCTTCTAAGACATGACAGCTGCCTCTCATGTCTGTGTAGTGAGCCAATTAAACCCTTCTGATAGAAGGGATGAATACCTTTGGACCTACATGGAATGTCCTGGTACTTCTCCAGTGGGGATTTTCACACCTAAGCCTGTTATGCCCCATCAGAAGGGATGAATAATGTTAATGTCCTGATACCCTCTCCATGAGGGGGAAGGGTGTGGTTTGGTTTACAACCGAGTAAAGCATTATCCCATCTTTGCAGTTTCTGCTTCTTTATCGACCTCTTCCCTTATCTGGCTCAAAACACAGCTTGAAGCCTCTCATGGTGGGTGCATACGCCTCTGCACATAGGTGTGACCTTGCAGTCATCAGCAAAGCACTCTGCTGCTTTTGCAAATGGCTGATTATTTGAGTCAAGAGCTACTAATATTACAGTGTCTCACAAGGAGCCATCACCAAGAAACATTGAGACCATGCAGAGGGACAGAGCACGGAAAAGACTGTTTCTCCTTCTTGTCAACCTGTACAGGCCATATGAAAGGTAAAAACACAGGAGCTAAACATGCAGCCTGCTGGAAAGCAACATGAAAAAAGAAGAAGGAAGGGAACTTGTTTGAACTCTAGAGGTCATGAAAGGCAGTAGAACCTAACAGACAATAGGGACATAGAAGTAAAAGTCATGGCTTTAGGGCCTTGTTGTGCTGGAGAAATACTGACCCTTCAAAGTCATAAAAAAGCTTTTCAATAATTGAAAAATAAAACTGAAACAAGAAGGAAACTGGAGACAAGAGTGCACCTTGAAGGACAGAAATGGCAAAAGAAATCCATTCAGGTTTGCACATTGGGATGCAAGGTGCAGCCATAATGACTTCTTTGGATGCTTTTCCTAATGGAGAATTGATGTTTGTTTGTTGTTTGGGCTTTTAATTTTTTAAATAGGGATATGAAGGACGGGGCACTGAACTGATGCTAGCAATAGAATCTATTTCTGGTTGCTCATATATATTTAATCTCTCTATTTATTTAATTACCAACTATATCTAGATATAATATAGGTATAAATATATACCTATACCAATGCATATACATATATTGGGATATGACCCCTCTTCTGATATCTTAGTTACAGAATATTTTTACACAGTATATTACAAAAAGTTTAGAATCATCATTTACACCCCTCAATCTCTCCCTAAATCATCAGACTTTGAAAGTATTATAGAAAGCATGGGCATAGAAAGCAACAGAATGGGTTTTGGAGGAGGATGGTTCTGCAGTCCTGTAAGATGGGGGAGGACATTTTATGAAGGTGTGGTTATGGCAAAAAGGTATTGACTGGAAAAGTGGGGAATGAGGTGAACTCAGAGGTGACACTACATAGGTAAAAAGGGGCAGAGGCATGCCAGTTTTGAAAAGAGGATTGGATATGGATGTCACGGAAAAGCATTTGGAAGTGAAGGAAACTGAGAAGCACAGACTGAACTGGGGATGGGAATCTGTGTTCTGCCATGTATGTTTGTCTTTCAAACATCTCAATTACTTACAAGGCAAAGATGAATTTTCCATTTCCATAGTAAACTTTTTCCCCTTCTTTCTCATTAAATGTCATATCCCACTGTTCAGGTAGTAGGGTATAAAAGGAAACAGTCTTTAGGAAAATACAGTACAAGTATATTAACTAGCACATATTCCTAATAGAATTTTCTCTCTTTGGTTCTCAAAGTTGTGAAGTATATAGATAAGTTCCAGTCAACAATATAGGCTGCAAAAGTCTTCTCTCCTCCCCTCCTTCCCCCTCCCCCAAATACTGAGTTTTTAGTCTAATTACTTATTTGCAGTCTCAGCAAGCCAGAGAGGAGAATTTTATCCACTTTGGCTTGTTTCTGAATACTAACTAGCTAGGCCAGTCAAGGCTCTCTAAAGACTAAAAGTGCATGAGAGACACACTGCATTTGACACAGTCAGGAGGCAAAAGAAAGAGCAAAACAAAAGTCTATTCAGGGCTGAATCCTCTGATATACTTCCCCATCCCCCACCTCCTTTAAAAATAAAGGGGAAAACTCATGAATCCATTGCTGAATGCCTGAGGTTGTCAGAATAAAGGACAATGAATGACAGCTGACTGTCAGCACAATTCTCAGAGTCTGAGTTATCACTTTTTGGCATTGTTCAAATAGGAAAAAAGCATGTGTGCCTAACAAAAAAGTACTGCAGAAGTGCTTTGTGAGGGGCTGTGCTCACACCCGCTGCAAACAATGGAGGAAGCTGTCGTTCCACATGGATTTTTTTCCATGCCCTGTGAAATCTTCCCTGCTGAACTCATTAAAAACTTTACTAAGCATGTGGGCACTAAATTATGCCAAAGGACAACAGGAGTCATAAAACTTTTCTTTAAAGGAAATCTCGACAAGCACACCTAAAACTGAGCACTTTATGTGTTCACAGCAGTTATGTACCTGTTGTTTATTTAAATAAAAACCCACAGTGGTGAAGGCCAATCTTTAAATATTTCCTGTGTGTTCTACCTGTTTAGGATCTCCTTGCAAGCTTATTTTTTTCTCTGCTGATTTGACTACACTTTCATCATCACTGACTGCCCTAATCCTCTAGTCTTTGCTGTTCCAGTGCATGATCAGCTTGTTTTTAAGTCACATCTACCCACATTTGTTAGTGCTGAAACATTACTTTAGGCATTTATATCTCCATAAATCCATACAAATGATGCACAGGTTTTCCTGAGAAAGGTTGAAAAAGCTAAAGCAGAGAAGATTTTAAGGTTATTTAAATAATGCATTTTAAGTTGGCAGATATTTAACTGCAAGGTTTATGTACTAAAAAGAACTATCTGAGCAGAGCAACAGCTCATGACAGAGAGACCCTGGAATGACAGGGCTTTTAGTAATTAAAATAGATCTGGCCTGTGTTCAAAGCATTAACTCACTTAAGCCTGTTCACCATCTGTACTAGAGAGACATTGATTTTATTCTCAACTCCAGGGTCTGTCAAGGTCCACAATAACTGCAAATAGGACCAAGTGTCCAGATCTGGCCACCTAGGCATGAGGGCTGCTCTGTAGTGTGGTCCTCCCTGAGAGGGAAGATGTGGCCAAGAACCAGTCAGTGAGAGGAACAGAGATGTTGGTCTGTATCACTCTTCCTGCTAGCAGAACACCTTTGTGGGAGAGCTCAAATTGGTGGTACCACTCCAAAAGGTGTTACTGTACATTATTGTGGGAGGGCAGGAGTCAGACACCAAAGTAGGAATGCCCTGGGAAGACTCCCACATGTAGGCTAGGGTGAGGGACTTGAAATTTCCCAGAATCCTTTGTGCCCTCTAGGTAAAACAACTCTGCCATTCAAGCCATGTGTAAACCCCCTGTTCCAGAAAATTCTCTATTCTTTGCCTACCCATTGGTCCCTACCTCGAAGCACTCCCCTCTCCTCTCCCCACTGATGGTTGATTGTGTCACTCCCTCCTAGTTCCTCCCTTCTTCCCCAGCCCAACTGGTTTATTGGTACCCTGATCCCTCCTACCCTTCTCCAGTTATATACCCAATCCCCTCCCTTACCAGGGGCACTGTGAGTTCTCAGTGCTTTGAGCCTGGGTGCCTGCAGCTCCCAGGAGAGAGATCAGCACTCTCTTTCCTCAGCTTCTTGGCCCTAAAACCCTTCAGCTGTGGCTGTGACCCTTATTGTTTGTCCTACCTTCGCCTCACCTGCACCCTTCCTCCCCTGGGCCCTCAACCGAACCTTACAATAAAGCCCAGTTGGAACCCTCACGTCAAGAGCCCTCCTTTGACTGCTGGTTGTGCGTGAACTACTACATCTGGGCCTGAGTGCAAGGTGGGCTGGGGGAGCTGGTCGTCCAGACCAGGAGGGGATCACTCTTGGGAAGGCGGTCACCCTGACAGCACCTGCCTAGGGGATCCCACACATTATGAATCTTTAGAGAGAAACAAAGAAAGAAAAACTGGAGTGTAAGTGAAATGCAACAAGGAAAATGGTAGGTAGTTAATTCACAGACTCTGTGTTTGTGGGGTTTTTTTCCCAGCTAAGAGGAAGAGATTTCTCTAGCTGGCAGATATGATACTTCGAACTTCCATAATTTGCATAAAACTAGTCAAATAAACACCTACATACAGAGGAATTTTGTAGATAGGTTTTCAGAAAAACTTATTTATCTGTTTCTGTAATCTAAGATCTGGAATAAAGGCTGGGTTTTCAGGAAAGGGAACAGGAGTTATGCAAAACTCTTGCCACTTTTCTCAGAATGTGAACTTTGAACTGAACTTGAACTGAACTTTGCAAATTTGCTTCAGTGTCTATGCTGATATCACCATTTGCTGATCTCTGTATAAATAAATATGAAGAGTAGAAATGCTCCTTTACTAGCAAGAATCCTATATTTTAAAATAAACCTACATGCAACTACAAAAATTAAGCTTATTTTTAAAGGTAGTGCCTAATCTTGCTTGATTTGCAATAATTTGCAAACATTTTTTGATGCCTTTATTGTGTGGAAGGCATGGAGAAGTGACTTTCCCATGGGCAACCTCATCATATTACCCAAATTTCTCACAAACATTCTGTCAGTTCATGTGGACCATTAATCATAACTATAAGAGGTACTCTCCAGATGTCACATAAGATGTTTATGGAAAATAGAGAAAAAAATGGACCAAGATTTCCTGTGCAAAGCCAAGCAACTTAGTTTTGGGCTTTAGGAACTTTCAATTCTAATTAAAACACATGCTATTTTTTTCCCTGGCCCTTTAATAATCACATGGCCCTTTAGAAGAGCTGTTGCAGTAGTCTTCCATTTTCAAGAACTTTTTCCCTTTGTAATTTATTTTGGAATAATGGAATGCCTTGTAAAAGTAGAAACCATTGTGTGTTGCAGGAGAAAGAGATATATCATAAATTAATACACAAAGAAATTGAAATGTGAACTGGATGAATAATCACATGGAAAGAAAATTAATCATTCCTCTGCAAGTTCTGTGCAGGCAGAAGAAACTATCTCCTCTGTTTTAGTCTTTACATTCACAGGATGCCAAATAATTTTGTACTTTGCTGCATTACTTTCCCTTCCAACTAGCTTGGCTTGCTAAATTAGATGTCTAGGATCCCCTGGCTTGCTCTCTGGTCATTAGATAGGCTTTCCCAATAACTAAGGTAGCTAATTTAATTTTAAATGGCCTTTTGCTGGAGGGTGTCTATTCCCTTTGACTGAATGAATTTAACCACCTGTAGGGAGATGGAAATTATAGACTGAATTTCTTGCCTGTTTTCAGGACTAACATGGGATAATGTAAATTTCTGTTTCCATGTTTAAAATTACTAATTCTCCTAAAATTTTCAGGTCAAGGAGACCCAAGAGTGATGTTGCTTCTGGTGTTTCTTATAGAGCCTGGAGTCCTCATCTTAACAGAAATTTTGCTCACCTTCTGAAGAGATGAAGCAATGTTCCTATAAAGCCTTGGAGGTACAGGGGTTCGGTAAATTGTTGTAATATGAGCACTACTATGTGTTCAAAGACAAAATACACAGACCTTATAATCTAAATACAATATACGGTACTTACAGAGCTGTTTTCAATGTGTATTACCTCACAGAATGCGCACACCCTTTCACAGTTGTTGTCTATAACCTCAAGAATCTTTCTTGTTCTCTGCTTGCTTTCAGATGAAGGTACTCATAACCACTTTCATGGCGTTATACACAATTTTCAATCCTATTAACCAGAGTATAGTAGATGTGTGTGTTCATTATGTTCTTGAAGTATTATCTATTTTTCATGATTACCCTGATGATAAACATGCAATTATAAGAGATTTCTGCCAAAGTATCTTAACCAATGGGATTTGTTCAGTTATGTGTTGGTGCTGTTTTGTTTGTTTTTTTTTTGCTCTCCCCAGCAGTGATGTGAGATGTATGGGGAACAATAGAGTGAAATCTCACTTTGTGGAGCCACTTCTGGCTTGCTTTGTACTTTGTAACTTTTGTCTTCACTTTCTGGTGCACTGGAAGGATATTATCAGCTCCAAGAATTGACTGCTTCACCACTGGAATGAAAATACATCCTGCCACTCTGCAAGCTGATAAAAGGTGTATGGAAGAAATTTGGAATACAGCATTTTAAGATTTAGAAAACTGGCAGATCTCCTGAGGTACTGTCTCGGGAGAATGTCTGAAAAAGTCTCTGGATGTAGGTAGGCTTCTTGCCATTTCTTTTCTCTGAGTAGTTAAGATATTTTGTTATCAAGATGTATTTCTTGTTTCAGGTAAGTTTCCAGATTGCTGTATGCACATTAATCACCTGATGAAACCACTTACCCTCTGTTTCTTCAAGATTTACTGTTTAAGTAAATAACTCCCAAGTGCCTTTGTGGAACAAATCCTGTTGATAATTGTAATACTTGTCATCCACTACTTCCTAAAGCACATGCTGCTGTATTCTCTTAATGCTTTGCAATATTTTTTAGGTTCCTCCCTTTTTTTATCCAGGTAGAGTGACCAAAGAACAGACAAGGCAAAGCAATAAAAGACCTTTGGACCTGTGGACATTAATGGGTGCAAGCTATTTCAGAATTGATACAGATTTCCTTTTGGACTAGAGAATGCAGTGACTATTAAGATGTGCAGAATTCCCTTTTTTATCCATCACTACTGGAGTGGATAACTGTTCATGTATCTCACAGATGATATCAGACCTTAAAGGATCAACACAACATGGGAACAAGGCCCTGATAAAAGTGTAAATTCTCTGAGTACCAATTTATAAGCAGGCTCCTGTAAAAGAGCTCAGATAAAGACAGGTGAACCCAGGGCATATGCAGCACTGTAGACCACATATGGAAAAAGTGAAACTTCTTAATACAGTTTGGGTTTAGTTGGTTGCTAATGAAATGACACTTCAGGAATGTTGCCGCCCTGGGCTGGAGGCCTTGTTCTCCACCTGAGCTCGGTGGCAGAGATGTGGGCCAGGGGACCCTAGGGGGATTGGGTCCCAGCTGGCTCTGTGAGTCTGAAGGCTCCCAGAAGTGAAAAGGTGTCGTGAGCGCAGCTTGAATAAAGACCCAAGAAGCGTCTTCTTGCCAGACGATGGTCCAGCTTATTGAAGAAAAGTAACTGAACAGAGCACTGAACCAAGAACACTGGAGAGGGGTTGATGCCTCAGCCAGGAGCTCTGGGAAGGAGCCCCGAAAGCTCTTGGGCAAAGGTTTTTAAACTAACTGGGAGGGGAGGACACTGACCAATGAGAGGACTCAAAGGGGGTTTCTTCAGGTGGAGCTTTGGGGGCAGTGGCCAACCACAAACAATTAACTCATAATAAACCAATCAACAGACTACCTTAACAGAACTTTCTAGAACATCAGGGGAGGGGATAGGGTGATGGACAACAGAACATGGGACATATAAGGGGAGAGAGAGAGGGTAAGGTGTGTTAAAGCAAAGGGGATGGGTTGAGGACAAACCAAACCATGGGAAAGGAGGGGGAGAGGGGAAAACCATTTATTAAGAGGGAAATGGGAAAAGGGAAGGGATGCAACACAGGAGCTTTTGTATTTTAATAACCTGAGCATAAACATCCAATAAAATTACTATGATGAATAACTACAATTTTATTCATCTAATAAGAAGTAGATCAGGAGAAACACAGATTCCGAATAAACTTCTAAAAATACTTCCTGATTATATAAGTATTTTTAGAGGCATCACTGAAAGAGAAGGCTGGTTTTGCTATGAAGGCACCACACCTAAATTTTTTCAGTCTTTGCTTCTCACAAAAAAAAGGGGCATGTGTTGAATATCTTTTACTACATTTAGCATCTTGGCTGAAAATAATGATAACATACCTCTGTTAAATTGATGGTGTCATGCTTCCAGTTGGACAGGAAGATCCACAATTACCTCTATTATTTAGATGCAACATGAATTATGTTGGGGTGAGTTTATGTTTGGGGTTTCCTTGTGAGGTTTTTTTATGTGTTTTTCTTTTTTTTCTTTCTGTTTATTTTTAATTAGTTTGCTTGTTTAGTCAGTTTAAACTTTGCAACAGAGATGTGAGATGCATTTTTCTGCCAAGTAGGAAGTTGCCCTCTCCTACCAGGTAGGAAGTTTTGTATGCTCTTCTATTAAAATGGGATATCACCAGACAGGAGTTTTTGGATTCATGCTTGTTAACAAAGCACATACAAAGTTTTTTGCTCTTTTGGTACTTACAAATAATTGGAATAGTCTGAAGATAAACCTTGAAATGGTCTGTGCAGCAAAAAACCAGGAAAGTATTCCCGGAAATTGAAGGATATAGGCAGATATCCTTAGTGGACAATGGAGATTATCCATGAATTGAATCCAAATGGTAGAATTAAAAAAAAAAAACAAAACCACCTACAAAAGAAAATGGAAGATTTTCTTTTTCTCTGCTTCCATACAAAGGAAAGGATCTGAAGGACAACTGACATTACCCAATTACATAAAAAAGAAAAAAAAAAAAAAAAGAAAATTTAGATCTGATTGCCAACTTTTACACTGCCTCAATAGAGGCATAGAAAAGCCTGAGGTCTTTGCCTCTTAAGGATAAAATAAAGAGTCATAATTCCCAAGCATCAGGGTACCTGGATGGCAGAGAGAATAAACAAATGCTGTGAGAGAACCCCACAGGGGCAAGTGGGCCCCAATATGTTATGACTGGCCAAAGATGTTTGTTCTTGTTACAACATAAGATTTACAACGCCTTGAATAGAAGGTGCCAATCTTTCTTCTTGAGTGGAACAAAATATTTTGGTGTCCCCATTTATAATATATATGTTTTGAATATCTTTCCTTTTTTTTTTCTTTTCTCCACTGAGTTTTTATTTTTGGTTTATGATATAATTGAAAAAAAATCAGTTATTCTTACCTAAGCTTGGGGACTAAATTCAGGACTAGTTTTAATGTGACTCAAAGTTGTTCTTTTTGGGGTAAGTTTTACTGGGGAATGTCAAGACCACCTTGCCCAGGGATGTGTGTTTGCACTCAAGTGAATAACAGTGGAAGTGTATTATGAGGTTAAATGAGAGGATCACACTGTCAGAAGTCCAAGGCAGTTGATCACAAAATGAGGATAACTGGAGTAAGAAAATGAGGATAACTGGAGTAAGAGCACTACAAGAAGTGAAGATTTTTGCCATTTAGTGCTGAAATTTTTTTTCCTCTTCTGGCAAAGTTAGAGTTGTTCTTTAAGAAAATTTTCTTGAAGAGCCAAGTTTTTTTTTTTTTTTCTTTTTTTTTTTTTTTTTTTGTTAGTCAACATAATTAGTGATTTTGAAATCGACTTACAATTTCATTATTAAGTTTTGCATATCAGTTTGTCATCCACTGAAGGAGACTAAGGGCATCAAGTTCATTTTCTGTGTTTACTAAACAGCTGTTAGGCAGTAGCAGCAGACAACTTCAGGCTAGATTAGAAACATCAGGCTAGATGTGAAAGACCTGTATCTTATCAATGCTTTGGGTGATCCATGCCTGCAGTTTCGCTTACCATCAAGTCCATTTGATGAAATATATTTTTTTCATTGTTGTATTCTGGGAAGGACCACTGTAAAAACCAACTGTTGCAGTGTGTTCCTGTGTTCATTGGATTGTTCTGTATCCCCCTGTTCCTTTAAAATTAATGGTTTGTCCCTGAAGTTGTATCCTCCCCCTAAGTTGCCAATCCTATTCAAACCCCACCCTTTGCTCCTGTTTGAAAGCCTTGCACACCCCTGGTATTCTCCTCTTACTCCTTGGTTTTTCCCCAACCCTCTGGAATAAAACCTTTCCCTGGAACCCGGCTTAAGAGCCTCCTCCTTGTCTCTTGCCTCCACACTCTAGATAGATGCATATCTACTCTGAGTGCTGTAGAGCTTTGGCTCTAAGCCGCACCCCAGATCACCCTGCTTCCAGAGTGTGTCCCATTCCTTGCATGGTGCCATAAGGGTTAAGGGACCCCAGCACCACTTCAACCAACCATTTTGTTTTCATGAAAAAAAGTCCAGTTATATTTTGTCAGGTCTCTGATGTGGTAGTGACATGCCAGTACTCTCCTTCCTCACCACTACTAGAAATGACAGCCTTGACTTCTCTTTAGATAACAGGTGCTATTTCTCAGGAAGTGGCCAAATAATTCAATACATATTTATCATTTTGAAAGGTCTTTTTTAACCAATATTTTACATTCTGTGTCAATGGTTAAGTAAAGATGTATAGATTTTTTTGAACTCGCAAAGAAAGGTCCATGAGTCTTACTTGATGCTTCTACGTAAACCATCATANTACTTTTGTGGTGTATATATATATCTGTGTATATATATATCTATATATATATAGATATAGATATAGATATAGATATAGATATATGTATACACACATATAAATAAGAATATGAATATTTGGGAAAGAAAAAGCTATTACCCTGAATGTGAAAAATTAGCTGTAGAAGATAAAAACTAAATTCAAAACAGTGGAAATGAAAATGTTAAATAGATATTTACCTCTACATTCCTTTCTTTTTGATTTAAAATCAATGCACATACAGAAAAACCTATGCCAGCTGGGGTGCTTAGTAAGTCATATTAACTGCTGCTCTGATTCCCTGCTGGTTTACGATCCTAGCTTTTCAATGCAGAGCTGCTATTCAGAGTTCAGTCTGAAGACTTGTGTTATCTTTGGGTGTTTAATACTGATAGCATGGCACTTTCATTATGGGCAGCCCAGTTTTAAACATTCTGTCTATTTATCTGAGCCTTCGGTAAATGTCTGAAAGAGACCAGCTAAGTGTCCAGAGTCACCCAGATAACATTTCCTAATTTTCTACTGCTTCTCATAATCTTCAGACTTTGTGAACAACATTGCTTTGATTCAGGCTTGAAAAGGTGTGTGTTTAGCAAAGCCTGCATTACCAAAATATTTAAAAGATTTATCCCCTGTTCAAAGTGGAATACATATTGTCCCTTTAAATATTGTCTTTATTTAATTTGCTGTGAAAATATAAAAGTATTCATTATCAATCAGCACTAACTTTTTTATTCCTGAAAAAATGTACGGCCCATTTCAAAAGTGTTCTCTAAAAGTGTTCTCAAAAGTGTTTGAATTTAAAAATCCTTTATTATATACTGGGAATCTGAATCATATAAATTGCCAAACACTCCTATTTCTGGAACCTCCCACTCAAGGAATCAGTTTTCCTCACTCTTAGTATTTTCCCAAAGCAAAATCATATGAAGAATGTCTGTTTTCAACCTTCAGAAGGATATGAATAAGAAGAAATTATTCTGAGTACATTCAGTAACTCTGCTATTGAAAAATGGATATTCTACAAAATATGCATATTTTACAAGCTAAAGTATGTGTTTGTTTGAAAGATTTGCTTTATCATTGCTCACTCTTTGAATAACTCATTATCTGTATGACCACACACAATGATACATACTGAGTATTGAAAGGATGAGTATGCTTTGGATAATCTAATGCTTAACTATGAATGATGCATAGGAATAGTAATAAATACTTGTTTAGAACCAGTGACAGCACTAATGCAAAACATAAAAGACCCGTATAAAATCTAAGGTTTACACTTGGTGAAGTCTCTGTCGGGAAACCAGGGCCTTGCTTCGTGTACACAATGCTGTGGGGAAAAAAGTAACTTGTTATCCTGGAGAATAAATGAATGTTTATTTTTTCTGTGTCTTATTTCTGACTAGTTTTGAAGCAACACAAGATCATCTTCCTTCTAAGGTTTTTATTCTTATGTCCTAGGGTGACTGTATGATGCTTATATCCCCAAATCGTCTGCTCTGTTTATGCTGGATGTTATATTCTGTGCCTTCAAGACTGGGTCAGGGATCAAAGCCGGGCAGAAGAAGCAGCACAGAGTTTGTTATCAGAGAGACTGCTCACACTCCCACACGCTCTGCCGGGACGGCTGACTGTCTGCAGCATGGACAGAGCAGGACGGAGCTCAATTTTTTTTGCTTTTAGTTAGTTTAGCTAGTGAAAGCAGACAAGAGTGCCCTGGACTGTTTTTCTGTCCGTTTTCTTGGGACTGTTCGACCCTGCTCCAGACTGGGGACCCGGGAAACACCAACAGCCTGCACTTTGCGGCCCACTGGGGCCCACTCTGGGCAGCAGCCTTTCCAAGCGCCGGAGGGACTGATACCAGAGCAACCATCAACAGCAGAGACTTTCTGAATTTGTCATCCCTTCAGAGAGGAGTTTTGGAGTTTTGTCATCTGGTATTGTTCATTTGGTTTTTGTACTGGGGAGTGCCGTGCCTGTAAATAAACAGGTTTCTTCCACTTCTCTCCGAGGAAATCTTTTTTTTCCTGAACCAGCTGGGGGGAGGGGCCGTGTGGGTTTGCTTTTCTGCGGGGGAACCCCTTTTGGAGGGTCTCTCCCGAATTTGCCCTAAACCAGGACATCTTTGAATTTCTGGCTTTACTCAGAACATAGCAATGCAGTATAAAAAACACTAAGAACAATAAACTGCAACATAAAATAGACATTTTGGAACTTTAAAAAAGTTACTATTAGTTTCTGGAAATGTTAGGGAAAATCGCAAGTAGTTTTTCTCCACCTAATTACACAATTCCTTACATAAGACTAATACAAATTAGGCAACAAAGGAGCTCAGTTTACCCATGCTATCTGGCTCCCCTTTGTACTAGACTCTGTTTACTTCTGGTCTGGATGGGAAAGGGGAGCATGGCACCCCAAATGCCCCATGTCTCTACCCTGTAAAAAAAACCAGAACATTATCTAATACTGAGCTTTCCTCTAGCTGTCAGGCTTAAACATTATTTCTAACTGAACTGAGGTGCAGGAATTGTTATACATCCAGTTTTACACCTTTTCCAGCACTATTGCCTTTACAAAATACTCTGGGCATGATTGAGTGGGGCATATTATCAGAAATACGGAATTTATTGCAACATATTGTAAAAATGGAGATGAATGATGCAGATGCTGGAAGGTCAATCTATAGAAAATTGACCTCATTTATTCATAGGTATGTGGAGAAAGCAAGCAATATGTAATTTTCCCATTTTGCCTGAACTTCTATATTTTCATATAATAAATAGGCATGGAGCCTTTTCTCATTCACAAAAGTAGTGCAGGTAGCAATACCACTGTCATCCTTTCCTCTAGCCATTGGACTCTGAGAGTTCATTTTATCTATAGCCAATATTCCCACCAACCTCCTTGAAGTTCTGTATGTTCTAGTGGCTAAATGACACATTCTGAGATTAGACAGCAAACATTGACTTCATTGCCCACTTAGCTCTAGCAGTGAAGTTGTGAACACAAAATACAGGACAATGATGTATATGCATAAAAATAAAAAAAAAAAAATTGGAGCAGACCTTGTTGCAGCTGCTTTTTTTTTTCTTCTATGTGCCTACCATGTAAACTACAGAGCTGAAGTCATCCCTGCATCACCTGTCACTGCAACTGAAAGAGAAAAAGGCTCTTTGACCACAGTGGATACTGCATAAGCTCTCTGTCACAAGGTGGATAGAGAGGTGCAGTGGGCGTCTCATCATCAGAGACTAATCTGTTCATTGCTCTGGTATTCCCCACATATATTGAATTAGGCACCACGGAAACATCAAAAAAAGAGGATCTCCAGAGAGAGATGTAATGTGCATCAACCCTTACATTGAGAAGTAACAATTTTCAGAATTCTGTGTAATGTGTACACTCAACATATAGAGATGATGATCCACCTTAGGTGATTATAGATACAGCATAAAATATGTGCATCTGTAACCCAGGAAGCAATAGTTGATCCAAATGGGGAAAGGTAGATGAATTAACATTAGCACTTTTGTAAGCCATCTGATTTTTTGATGGAGTCAATATCATAAAACACTTTGAGCATTATTTTTGGTGCATTTTTAGTCTCTGTTGCATTAGACAATTAATAATATGATAAGACAGTTCTTCCTTGGGATTGTGTTCTAAATAGACATGTGAATAACTAACATATTTTTGCTAAGGTAAAAATAAGTTTAAAATAATTCAAAAATTTGAAATAAGGCAGAATCTCTGAGGTGAAAGGAAGACAAAATAACAAAACAACTTCAGACATTTTCAACAAAAAATAAAAGGTTGAAATGATGGGCAGTTTCCAGATTCAGGGTCCAGGTCACACCCCACAGGAATGTGGATTGAGACCTTCAATTTCCTGCATAGAGCCCTGACATGTCAGGCCATGCTATATGGGGAGATGAAGGAGAATTGGAAAATCTCATACCTTCTTATTTTTTTGTTTGGTAGGTAAGGCTTTTTGTGAATCTAGTAGGTCTGACCAAAACCTTTAGTTTTGGAAATGCCAGTATAATAATGTTCTAATTTTCATACAATTATTGCTTTTCTCCTGAACAGCTGGACAGCTTTTCTCCTAAACAGTTTACAAACTTTAGTCAAATTAAATTGTGAATGTAAGATGTTTCAAAATTCTGTCAAACTGCAGAAAGTCAGCCATTGCATGAGAATATTTTTGATTTTCTCCAGTCAAGACCAATACCTTCCTTACTCTCAGATGGCTAATGTCAGATACAAAAGCTCTAGCTTCCTCTAAGTTTTTGAAAGTTAGTTTCTTCCGATTTTCTGAAAACTTTATCTACAAAGGTACATATTTTTTATGAATTTACTTTTTTTCTTGACTGAACATTTCTTGACAGGTTTACGAAATTCTTATCTTCTTTTTCTCTTGCTCTCTAGCAGAGTATGTATCAGTGAATTTCTACCAGATATATGAATACAGTTAATATAAATGTTAATATTTTATTCACAGAACGGTAAAGAAGAATCCCAGAACAATAAAAATACTCAGCCACTATTAATCACTCACCCCTCTCAGAGTGATCTCTCCTATCTTCCATTCATCAGAATTGGTATCATTTCAGTCAGAAAGAAATGCCTGTGACATCCTGTCAGCGCCCAACCTTGGGAGAGGCCAGGCGCTTACAAAGTTCTTTTTCGCCCTTGCCCTTACCAAAGAACGAGGCTGAAGTCAGCCGTCTTCGTGTTCAAGGTTGTTTATTATTTCTTATCACAAACATTTTCTCTCTGGGCTGCAGAGGTCTGTCTGGCAGCTCAGAGCATGGAGGACTGCCCCTAGCAGGGAGGTGTCCAAGTTCTTATACTGAAAACTACGTATATCATGTTTACAATTTTCTCCCAATGCCCACTACCAACGCAAGTGACACCTGTGACATTCAGTACCTATCAAATNTCTCTGAATCTCTAGCCTCATCCCTTGGTGCTTGGGCTCCACACCTTTGGGTCAGGGTCACCCAACTGCTCTTCTATTTTCCTTTTAGCATTCAGTTTTAATCAGGATCTCTCATGTAATCTGTACTGGTCTTCTTCATGCTAATTTAACTGCCTGCTTGTTAGAACAGACCATACTTGTGCTTTGAGGAGGATACCCTT
>WEZZ01008523.1:65418-86228 GCA_013400585.1 Chloropsis cyanopogon | reverse complement strand
AGATCCAAAACAGATTGCCTCCTGGAACCTGCAAAAAAGCAGGAATTACCCAGAGACAAAAGATAAAAGTAGTTCCCAAGGACTCAGGTCAGCATGCATTGGTACCGGAAAAAGATTAGGTTTTCTATAAATATGCCTCCCTTTCATACTATGGAAAAATGGAAATTTATCAAGAAAGTCCAAGTGAAGATGCGCTTTTAGAAATCTTAATTTTGCCAGACCAAACTGCTTATCTGTTTTAAATTACAAACTTTTACATTCAGCTTAAGAAGGAAAAAAAATGACAATTTATTTTTGCATAGTTATTTTATAAATTTGAGATTTAAAATTGGAAGAAATGTAGGGCTCTGTCAGAAGAGATGCAGCAAAGCCTTCAAAATTTTGGGTTTAAAAACCTTTATGAAAAGTTAGATAATCATTCATTTCTTAAGCCTCAAAGACGTTCTTTTTTATTCAATAAATAAAAAATTAAGCTAATCAGGGATGAAAAACTACATATATCTTTCCTGCTGTCTTTCATTTTCTTCTGCTTTCTATTCTCATACATTTACATACTTAGGTTTACATAAAATCTTGGAGAACTTCAATGCTGAGGTACAAAGCATGGCTAGAAATGAAATATTCTCCCTCCTCATCTACCTAACAAAACAACTTGCTGAGCTTCATCTTTGGAATGCATGAGGAGAAAGAAGACACTGTTGCTGTGGCTTAAAAATATTTTTAAATAAAACTTGTTTGGAACTCAGGTATGGGTTGCCATTCAAAATGGCAGTGTGTAACTATTTACAGTATTTATCAATTTTTCTACACTATAAAGACCAGAATTTTAATACTTTTAGATAACATATTGCTTGTGTAGAGAGGATATAGGTGCTTGATATTACCTAAAATTCCGTCTTTTGCCAACCTTTTTTTTTTTTTTNTTTTTTTTTTTTTTTTTTTTAAGAGTAAACTAGATTTGGCTGTTCTATTTAGCCATAAGAAAAATCACTAATAATCCAATAAGCAAAATCCAGTGTTAGCATCGTAAAAATCCTTTAGAAAATACATAGAAGTATTATACACAGAAAATACACAGAAGTATTATTACAAAATTTCTGAGCAAATACACATTTCATAGTCCCAGAATATTGCAAATGGTATTTGAAGTACAACCATTAAATTAAAACTACCAGGTATGAGGCTGCTTTATCCAAGACTTTCTCACTCAGCTTTGTCCTGTTCTTTTAAACCTTAGATTAAAACATTAGCTGACAATATTTAAGATCTAAAATCTTTCTGGAAAAAGTCCTGTTTCTGCCAAAAAAAATATTTTGATGGGCTGAACAATATTTTTGTGATAGGCCTCGATAACACTTCAAACTACATCTGAAAGTGATATATATATAGCACTTCATTTCAGGTGGTTGTCTTAGTCCTCTTGATGAAACCACACAACTTCCCAGAGGAAGGAGAGAAACATAACTGGGGGCAGGAGGCTGGTTGAATTGTTCTTAAATTGTTCTTCTCTTTTCAAAGTTCAAGAGCTTGGTAGGCATTTAATATCACCAAACACAAACTTCTTCAATATTGTACCTCCAGCCATGATCCTTTTCAGCAAAACAAACAATGTAAATATAAGCACTGTTCAGTAGATTAATAATTTCAGAAGATACATGTGAAAAGTCATGATGGAATGCAAAATTTGACACCTAAGTTTATCACTGTTGTCCTGAAATATTCTGGTTTTCAACATAAACATTACAGTTAGTCCTATTAGAAGTATTTGGTGTATATGTTCACATTTTGTTTTGTGCTCTGTAATGAGCACAGTTGTCATATTTTTGAAAGGGGTGAATGGTGAGGAAAGGGACAAGAGGGGAAACAATGTGGTGGCTGCTAAAAAGCTACACAACGCCGAGGGAAAAGAGAACAAGTTCACGAAAAGTGGAAGACCACAATGAATTATTAATTATACACTTACTTACAGCCATCTCTGGGTCAGACAGTCCCTGAGCAGCAAAATGGGAGACTGGGAGACCATTCTGGGACATATCACTGTGTCCCTGCTCTTTTTTTCCTCTGGTCCCTAGGCAGCCTACATTGGTCATTCTCCAAGACAAGATGCAGGACTGTATGGATTCGTAAAACAGATATCAATATTACAGCTCAAAATCACTCTTATTTATGGCCACTTTTATTTCATATTTAGCCAGGCTTTTACAGAATATTATCCCATTTGTTTTAGGCCCACTGATAAGGTACATCTTGTTCATCTTATGTGCAGCTTTATTCCCTTGAAACTTCCTTCAGGAAAGAACAGGTAGGTAAAACCTGCCAGACAGCAAGCTTTAAGTAATTTAAAGAGCAAAGCCTTCTCGTTCCAACAAAGTTCTCAGGCAGAAGTAAAACAAAAAACATGATCAATGCCACAAAGCAAAGTTTTCTCCCTTAAGCTGTATCAGGAAGGAGCAATTAAAAATACTTACTGGTAGAACTGCTGATATACTTCTATGGATAGTTTTCTTTAAAATAATGACAATAAAATAATTTTTAGACAACAGAGATTTGAATAATAATCTGCACAGATTATGTTAATGTAGCCATGAAGTATGACTGCTGAGCCTGGAATGATAGTTGCAGTAACTAAATGGTCATGTATTTTATAGGTCACATAGATGAAAAATAAGAGTTGTTGTGGAATCATAGAATTTCCCAAGTTGGAAGGGACCCACAAGTATCATTGAGTGCAACTCCTGGTCCTGCAAGAGACAGGCCAAGAGTCACACCCTGTGTCTGAGAGCACTGTCCAATCCCTTCTTGAGCCCTTTGGGACCTGGTGCTGTGACCACTTCCCTGGTGAGCTTGTTCAGTGCCCAGCCACCCTCTGGGTGAAAAGCCTTTTTCTGATATCCAACCTAAACCTCCCCTGACACAACTTTAGGCCATTCCCTCAGGTCCTGTCTGTGGTAACTGAGTGAAGAGTTCAGTGTCCACCCCTCCTCTTCCTCTTGTGAGGAATTTGTAGCAGCAATGATTCCCCTCTCAGTCTCCTCTTCCTCAGATTGAACAAAGTGACCTCAGCTGCTCCCTCCTGATCCCTTCACCATCCTTGTGGCCCTCCTTTGGACACTCTGTAACAGCTTTATATCCTTATATTCCTGTCACATCTTTCAGAGTAAGATTATCAACACAATGATTGCTGTATGTGCATTCCATACTTAATTTTAAACATTGAGATATAAACATTTGATTTTCTCACTCTATTACCTTGTTTGATATGGCAGCAGCACCCCACACAATCATTCCTAGTAAAAGTGAGTTCCAAAGTTATGTCTAGCTCAGTATCCCATCTTTTGAGGGTGGCCAGAAGAGGATGCCTGGAGAAGCACTCAGGGACAGAGTACTCAATTTCTGCTGGATTCTCTGGCAGCTTCCAGTTTGTTATGTTTTATGGATTTTCTGAGACAGAATAAATATTAAATATCAATAATGAATCTTTATTAATGCCTTTGTGCTTAAATCAGTTATATTTAATGGCTCTTGCTTGCTTCTTATCTCATCAATGTTTGTGATCATTTTAGAACCAGTCTAATGCCACAACATCCTATGGAAATGTGATTCACTCTTTATCTACCCATTATGTGAATAAGCATCTACTTCGTTCCAGTTAACAATCATTCTCTCCTTTTTTTTGAGACATTCTTCATTTCCTTTCTTGCAGTCTTGATTTTATAGTCTTATGTCATATTCCCCCTTCAGTGGTCTCTCTTTCATTCTGAAGAGTCCTTGTCTATAAAATTATTTTTCATAGAGAAACCATTCCATAACTCCTTTGATTTCCCTTCTATCTTTTCTAGTTCTACCATTCCATTTTTAGATAAATGATCTTGACAGCAAAAGATAATCTTATGGATACAGCATTAGAGTGTGGTCCTGGAAAAAGGAATTATATTTCTGCTTGTGTCACAGATCTTATGCATTATTCAGTCTTGTCTGCTTAATTTTGAGTAACCATTCACTGCTAAGTGAAAATATTCTTCAGCAATGGAACATTTCTGCTTCCAGCATGTACAATAACACCAAAACAGGATGTTTTGATATCAAATTATCATTTAAATGACATTATGGCATGAGTGATCTTTGGGTATTTTTTTAAACTAATTGAGAACCTCAGATATTTGGAACAGACCCCTAAAGAATCTGAGAGACCATACAGTACCTTCAGAAGGAGCTCTGCTTCAGTGTCTGTGCCTCTCTCCTGTTTTGAATAGCAGCTTTTCAGAAGTTATTTCCCAACTATAAACAACTCCTAACTTTGAGTAAACTTATGGTAAAAGTCCAATATTCTGGATGGCTATGTAAGTTAAAACAGACCCATCTCTCATTTAGGTCATATACACCTGGATATTAAAAAGGTGTAAAAACCAGATGAGCAAACAAACAGTTCTCAATTTCCACACTGCAGGTGAATTGCTTTCATAAATGAGAACTCACTGATTTCTCCTAATAGAAAAGCATTATTCATTTTATGCTCTAAAAGTGGATAAATGCAGACAAATCTAGAGAGAACATTGGCTTTTTCTTTTGTGAATGTGTGGCGATTTCTTCAGTGCTATCCAATGAAATCTGAATTCTATCATCCAAATGGCATCATTTGCATCACCTTTAATGGCAAACCTGCATTCATAAACAATATGAGGCTTTCTAGATTTATTTTTACTAAGAGAAAGAAGCTTCAGCAAAATCTGTGGCATGATGCCAGAAAGGCAAACAAGGAGGATGTCAAACTGAATGAAAGAGCAGTTGGACTCTGGGCCTCAAATTAAAACATTACTTTCTAATCAGTGGATAATATCTCAGAACGTCTGTGCCTTGACACAGAGCCTNTCAGAATCTCTGTGCCTTGACACAGAGCCTCAGGCATCTCAGATGGAGTCCAACAAGCCCTAAGGCTTTACCCACACTCACAGCTCTGCACCTTATTTATGTACAAAAAAGAGACTAAGAAAAATCCTCTGTAGGAGTCAAAAACTTTTTATGGGGGATTTGACATAATTTCCTATGCACAGTGCTTGGTGTAGTTAATAAAGACAGGGAAACACTGTAAAGCTTATTCCTCTCTCTTCTTTAGGCATTTATTAATGTGGACTTTCAAATATGCTGTGACATAACATCAGAACATGCCCTAGGTATTTAACAGCTACTTATTTAATTGGGAAATGTCTCCAAATCACTAAAAAAATTATTATTAAAAAATTCTATTATATAGATAAAATGGGATTATAATATTCTTTGTTTTCTCTGTGAATATACTAATCGAGAGTTTTGCTTTGTTTCACTGAATGCACAGAAACTGTTTTCAGGACTCCTGTTTTCAGGGTGCAAAGCAGCACCCTGAGCCAGAGGTCCTGCTGTCGGGTTGGGTCCATCATTTACACAGGACAAGACAAAAAAACAGAAATTCCTTTTGCACTAAGGGTTTTCCTGGGTCACTGCCAGAAGACAGGACTGCCCTTCCCAGCAGGTCTCAATGAAATACTCCAGGTACTCCTTTCTGGGAGGAGGAAAGAAAGGCACAACCAGGATTTTCCCCCCAGTATGATCAACAAGTCAGCTCTATTCATGGCAACAACTGTTAAAGCATCAAGAGCTGTCAGTATTTTGGGGGTCAGACTACACAGACAAGAAAGGAAAGGAAAACTGGACAGTAATGTCTTCCAAGGATGACTGCTCTCCTCACAAACTTACTCCAATCTCACAGCAGAGTGCCATAGTTTAACCATTCTATTTTCTTGTCTTGCATTTAATTTGATTTTCCACTTAGGGAATGACTGCACTTAATTGATCCATGTAAGCCCGTCTCAGTGGAAGAAGTGAACTCTACAAAATTCATCAGGGAAAAGCTAATGAAATTATTAGACACATGCATCTCCCAGACATGGTCCAGTAAATTTTTATTTCATTTTACAATGAAAGATACTGAAGCAAGGACTATTGAGGGAAGGCATAAATAAATAAAATACTGTGGATGATTTGCTACAGAATATTGAAAATAGAATTTCAAAAGTGCTTGGGTATAGTCTTAGATGAGGTAAAAGCTTGTGATGTAACATGCATTACAAATGATATGCACTAGGAGAAGGATATTGGAATCCCATTTTATATAATGAAACAAAAGATATCCTGTAAATCAACAACTGCGGCCATAAATCAAATATTTTCCATTACTTACTCTAAGATGACCCAGGCAGTGAATCTTACAATATAACTTCATTTTTGAGGCTTCAAACACCATTTATATTTTCAGGTACATTATTAACAAACCTAAAAGTATCAGTAACAGTCATATTTATTCTTATACCAAATTTTTTCAGTCTTTTGCTTTTGAACAAAAATGTGTTTAGCCATAAAAGAGGTACTTTTTAGAAGGTGTTTTCCTAAAAGTATTTATGGTCTCTATATAGGAGAAACAATTTCTAAGTAATTCTATCATATTCTGAAATTCTGCTTTAAAATAATCCTATTTAAATTAAACTTCATTTTTGTCCACACTATTGTTCCAAGTGTCCAGATATCAGGAGTGTTGGAGTTTTTTTTTGTTCTTGCAAAAGAAAAGTTTGTGTATATCTTTCTTTGACTATGACTGCACAAACACAGAGCTTTTCAGCCATCTGAGGTTTTGTCCTGCAAGATTTTGCACAAGGAACTGTGCATCACAACTTCCAACAGCCCCTTTCAACACAAAACTTTGTCAAAATCTCTTTGTTTCACTATGGTTGCATTTTTACTGAACAGTACCAGTGAAGCTGCTTGGACTTCTTCCAGACCAAATGCACAGATAATATAAACCCTCTTGAAAGTCCTTCAAGAATGCAAAGATCACAGGATGAAAATCCAAACTGGAAAAATCTCTTGTCCTTACTTGTGTTGCACAGGATTTCTTTCTTCACTGTTTGCTAAACTCTGATAACCAAACAAGCTCATCTGCCTCTCCTCAAATCTTTGAGTCCTTACAGCCAACAAAATAAAACTTACTTTGCAGTAAATAGAAGATTCTGGTATTAGCTGCTGTCAGAATCCACTTTATGGGGTATCTTCAAATAAACTGAGCTACCATCTCAACTCTTTTACACATCTTTTAAACCATTTCTAGCCTTTTTTTCCCGTGAAATCATAGAGTTGGCTCATTAAACAAAATTCCAGTTCTGGTGTCCATCTGGATGGCGCAGCTGGAAATTGCCTTCCCTTCCTGCAGCTGAATCTCAGCATTATCTGTCAGGGCCTGACATCTGGGATTTCTTAAACCACCTCCCAGACCACCTGCTGTTCTCACCTGCTGCTAATTATCATCCATTATTATTCATTGTCCATATTAACAACAATATTATTTTTGAAATCAATAATAATATTAAGAGAATAAGCTTAAAGCTGCAACATCTCTATAGGTCAGTTTGGTTTGGTACTTACCAGATAAAAGTCAGGCTTCCTCCTTTCCCTTTCTTTATGTAAAGCTGTAAAAATAAATAGATATACATTTTCACTTTTACAAGAACAACAGACAAGGATATTGTCATGAATGTGTCTTGTCTCTGCAGTTTCCAGGTAAATTATTTATTTATTCAGACTGTTGCATATGTTTGTTTATACATTTAAATATTATTTTGACATCTCTTATTTTAGCTTTCCAGTTAGGAGCTCTTCACAAAGTGCAAGGGCTTTGTGCCTTTAATTGGCTCAGCCTCTGATTCAATATTTGCATGTGGCCAGCTCTGTGGAAACAAGGCTTCACTTTCATCTGTAGATTTTTTTTTTTTTCTGTGACACTGTTGGTCCTTTCTAGGTTCTTCAAAGAAATTTCATCGTCTTGTGTTTTTGCAGTGCACAGGACCAAAATATCCATGGAAGATCTAATAATGAGATAAGTTTGCCGCTATTGTTATTTTTCACCATGAAAGGTACATTGCCTGAAAGTACATTTCTAACTAGGAAGCCCATGTGAATAAATTCACATGTGTGTTATTCCCCTTTAAAAGTCTGCTGACGGTTATCTATTGTGTATGAAAATGCTTTTATATATCAAGCACTTATATCTCTTTCTAGGTTCTACAGATTACCAGATTTAATCACCCCTAATCCAGCCTACATTTATTGTATTCATGGTATTATAAACTTGCTATCATTGACACAGAAATCTGGTTTTGGCAACAAGAATTGTGTCCACCTTTACAGATCAAAACACTGGGTGCTGACTCTTCAAATCTGTCCCTCCTTACAACATCACCTGTGGACATTATTGACCAGCATGGATATTAAAGTCACACACACAAGGCTCCTGTAGGTAGGGCAGAAGGACACCTGTCATGGACTGATGTCTACACTCTGGGACTTTCTTTTCCTTTGACACAAAAATTGACCATATCCCTCTTGCAATCATTGACTGCAGGGTTTGTGTCAGGACTACATCACCTTTGGCCCATGGGAAAGATAAGCTCTCAATGCAAACCTTTTGGGACAAAGAGGTGGAAATTCCATGTCTTAACTGTGCTGTGCCTTCATTGTCAGGAGGTGACTCCTGGAGGGAGCTATATCCTGTTTCTGGACAGTCCTGGGGCAGGAATCCTGCAGAGATGATGGGGACTCCAGGAGCTGGAAGTTCAGACATGCAGCTGGCTTGATTCTGCACTGATGCCTGAAGAGCACTTAAAAGTCTCCCCAGGAGCTGCAAACCTGCCGAGGTGCCCAGAGACTCCTCTGGAATTTTGCACTGTTTTTCTTTAGCTTAAAGAACTGCTTGTCAGTCAGCTCACACCCAGCAGCATCCTGCTGCCTGCACCCTCGGGCTGTGCCCCTGGTTGATGGAGCAAAGCATGGCGCTCCACTGGCACAGAATTTGGAAAGAATAGGAAAAGTCCTCAGGTGCACTGGTTGTTCCTTTCTGGCTCTTCTGAGAGGTGAAGGAGGGCTGCAACCAGCATGATTGGTAAGAGTTTATTAGTAAGATTAATTTACCTATAATTCACTTCCTTCTATAACAAAATTCATTATTAGACTAGATATTACCATAACATAAAATACACTAGATGTCTTCATTTAGGAAAGCCCATATGGCTTTTTTTTTAACTGTTCTTCTAATGGACAAAAGCCCCAAAAATTGAATTTGGTTTTACTGTTACTCAAACATGCACAGCAAGCTGCTAGCTGCACTTCAGTAACTTTGGCTGTGAAAGAAAAGGTCACCCAAATTTCACTGATAGATGCATTGATGATAAGTTCTAATTTCCATTCCAAAATCCAGTTTATAAACCATCCCAAAATAAAAATATGCTGTTTGAGATATTTAAGTATCAAATCTAAGGAGTGGTGTCCTAAGTTCTAAAATACTTCCAGAAAACTAGATTAAAGCATACTAGAAAAGCTAGCAGAAACTGGTGAAAATATGATAATCAATAACGGAAATAATTAAAAATCCAATCAAATATCCTTCTAAAAATATTCCTTTTATGTCATTAACCTTGTCAATCATTCCTTTAATTAAATCCTTGTTTAAAAATGATAAAAAGAAGGAAATGTACAAGTATATACTTCTGGAGTGACTTCGTAAATTGAATAACTTTTTGAAATATTTTACTCTGATTAATGAGAACAAGACAGCGGAAATATGTGAAATATGTGAACTGAAGATACAAATGCACTCTACTTTTTTATAATGACATTTTTAAAGCAGTATTTTCTGAGCATATTTTAATTTAAATACCCAATACCATGCATGGAATCGGGGAACTCAAAGATTGTTTCTTAAAATCATTATGGCAAGACCTTTTATTACTGCTGTTACAAAAATAAAGTAATAGGTGAATTTATAGGTCTGATGTACATCACCTCACTAAAATGTGTAAATCTTGAACCTACAGAGGTAGATCACTTTATCTGTTCTCTAGGAGAGCTAAAATCCATTCAAAGATTCCATGGGGGCCCCAAAAGAATACAAAATTTCTTCATCCCCAGCTCATTACAGCACCAGGGTATTAGTATATTTGTTATTAGTTATTAGTATAACTCCACATTTCTAGAATATGATTTAGTGTGAGAGAGAATGACAGATTCCAAGAACCACATCAAAAGATTCAACAAGAAGCCAGCATTTGCAGTTAAAAAGGTAGAAGTGATTCAGTTTCCAGGGGTTTACTTTAAATGTCTAAACATTGGTCTGACTCTGGAAAATATTTAATATTTAAAAATTTAAAAGAAACCCCAAAACTCTAACTCTTGAGATTATTTTTTTCTTTTCTTGATGTTTTTGTTCTGAAAGTTATATATCAGGACTATGCCTACAATTTGTACTTCATAAAACCTACAAAAAATTATCCTCACTGGTGACAGAGATGGCAAAAATCAGTCTATATTTAAGTTAATGAGAGATCTGTGTATGTGAAAGCTACAAGATATAGGTGCTAATAATTAAAATCTTTAAATATAACTTCCTTTTCCATGTCTTTGTAAGGAATTCAAAGTCATCTGGACAATATTCGGTATGTAAATTCCAAAGGCTGCTCAAATCCATTAGCTGAAGCTGAAACTTGAGATAAAAAAAGAAATAAATGATTTTTCTGAGAGAGAAAAGTAGTTTGTGTTTCAGCCTGAAATGATCCTGATATCTGATACAATGGAAAAGCTGAAGAAGAGATTAGGCATTTGAAAAATGACCATTTCAGAGCTTTCATTGATTTCTTAAAGGTCTATTCACTAAAAATACATTTAAAGCAGAAATGGCCAAGATCCTACTGGTAGGTAATTACTTGGATTTGAACTGCTTGGAGTCTGCTACCTCAAAACAGTAAAAAAATATTGCTGCCCTAGTGGTGAGTTGGTATTTGCTGTGACTGTGGGATGGCACATGCAGCCTCATGCAAGAGGATTCAGTAGAGCTGTTTGTATAAAGCTAAAATTGAATTACACTCTACAATCACTTTGATATCACTAAGGATGCCTGGTGGATAGCAGCACAGATCTTCATTCTACAGAAGGATAATGCCCTTTGGAAGGAAAGATGCACCCAAAGGTCCAGCACTTAGGGCCATGTGGTCATAGCCAATGCTGGGTTCAGTGGTGTGGGAAAGCAAATGTAGTAAAAAAGAGGAGATAACAATTTATTTGCAGCAAATTACTGACTTCTGATATATTTGGATTGCTACCTTATTCTATCAGTATCAGGTTATTATTTTCTGGTTAGCTGCTATTCAGAATACCTGATGTTTTGAAGACAGATGAGATCCTAAAACACAAGAAATAGAAAGTATGGTGACATTTTTCTTTATAATTAAAAAAAAAAAAAAACCTAAAACAAAAAAAACTGGGATGAATAAGCAAAGAAAATGCACAATGCATGAAAGATTACAAGTAAGCAAGTAGCAGATGTCAAGAGCAATTAGTGATAAAAAAATGTTCTAAATTTTTTTTGAAAGAAGTTAAAAGGTTTGAAGGTAAAATGGAAAAACAAACACCATGAAACCAAATGGTGGGAGTAAGATTCAGCTGGTTAAACATAGTATTCATTACCATGCAGGCATCCAAACAGCCTTACAAGGCTGCCAGATATGACTTTTGATCCAAGTGAGACCTGCTGTCCTTTAGCTGGGAGCTGGAGGCCAGGCAGGATATTTTATGTGGCTGAAAAGAGATAAACCAGACTGAATTTCTCGAAGCTTTGTGCTGTTTGCAAACATGCCAGGTGATGCTGGCCCTCTATTCAGCAGGGTGAGGTGACACCTGGAGTACTGTGTCCATGGCTGGGCTCACCAGCACAGGAGAGATGGACAAACTGGAGGGAGTCCAGGGGAGGGCCACAAAGAAAGGAAGGGATTGAAGCATCTCTCCTATGAAGAAAAGCTGAGTGTGGGACAGTTCAGCCTGGAGAAATCTCAGGGAGAATCTCATTTGTTGCATTACTTGTACTGACCAAATGCCATCTTGCAAAGACTTTTGTTGTAGGAGATGAATGTAATGCATTATCCCTGAAATTACTGCTCAGCCTGTGAGAACGATTAATTTTGCTGTGAGATTACAAGGTAGTTAATTAATCTGAGTTAAAGTTAATTAAAATTTCACTCCCATAAGAAAAAAGTGTTGGTCCATTTTGCCTATGTTGGTCTTTTTCAGCTAATGGCCTCAAAAAAGAAAATATTATGCGCTCTTGAGGTTTATTTGTGGAATTCCTGTATATACTCCTCTGCTCAAGAACAAGAAAAGTTAAGTTTAGTATTTCTTATTATACAAGTATTTTTACTTAACTATAGCAAGACTAAATACTTGTAGGTAATTGTGACATCAGAGCTAATGAGTCAATCAAATTTGTATGCAGAATTTCTGGTGTTTTGTAATATATCCAGAGTCTGAGGGAGACTGAGTAAAGGCATTAGAAATGGGATGTGGGGAGTACTCAGCTCCGTTTTCATGGAATTTAAAAATCACTTGGCCACATAACATCTGAGCACAGTTTCTGAAAACCTCCCTTTCACATCATTCCCTCTCTGGGGAAGCAGCACCATGAAGAAAAAAAATGCAATCATGCACATCCATAGAGCTTACAGAGATTGTGACTTGCAGATTGAGCTCTCCCTTTTGCTCTCATACAGCATGCTGGTGTCAGTAATATTTCAAAATTAGGATCTTATGTATCATCAATGTGCTTTGGCTATTTAGAGCCAAAACAACCATAAAACCCAGCTCAGCTGGCTGGCATGCTCTACTTCCTTTAGCCTGTTGGTGAATCTGCTCCTAAAGTGGAAATAAATTATGATTTAAGATACTATTAGAAAAATCAGAGCTGATACAGAAATATCTTGGTTTTATGGTGCATTATTAGTATTTAAGTTCTTAAATAATTTGAATAGAATAAAACTAATAGGTGAAAATTCTCCTTATACTATTTAGGATAGGAAGGAGTTCTCTAAGCACAAAAACATCACAGGAGTGTGATAATTCCCCCAGAATAATTGTTATAAACTAAAAAAATATCTAAGCTTCACACAAAACAATGTTAGCCTGCATCTGTACTCCTATCATGAAAAAAATATTTTGAGGAAATTTGAAGATGGCAACAAATAAAATTAACTGTAGAACATTAAAAAAAAAAAATTGGATAACTGGGAGATGCCAATCATCTTGCATCATAACATATGCTAAAACTTCAGGAATACAAAACTATTTTTGCAAATATTTGTGCATAGAACACAGACCTATAAATATTATTGCTGAAAAATCTATGAATAAACATATTCTGGCATTTCCAATAAAGCCTTCAATATCCTTTCTTGTTTTATCTTAAGTCACCTTTATATTTTCCTATTCCATTAGTTTACTTAAAGTATTTGAATACACTGTACGAAAAACTGTGATTTGATTTGCACTATAAGATGTGGAAATGTTAAGGTGGTTTTTCAGTTTGCTTTTTTTGTCAGGTTTTAGTTTTTGTTTGCTGGACAGGAATCTGTAGAGAAACTAGTCAGGAATATGTATTTATTTATGTGTATATTTTAGTTGTTGTTTTTTTCATTGTAAACTATTTTTATTTGAAACATAGAAGCCAAAATTTACTAATTTCACAGTGTAGCAGGTTGACAATGACTTGCCAAAGCCTCTCCATCACTCCCCTCCACAGCTGGACAGGGGAGAGAAAATATAACAAAGGGTTGAGATAAGGACAGAGAGAGAGCCAAATACCAAATACCATCATGAGCAAGGCAGGCTCAACTCGGAGATATTAACTGAATTCATTACTAACAAAATCAGAGAAGGATAATGAGAAATAAAACAAGACTTTAAAAACACCCTCCCCCCACCCCTCCCTCCTTCCCAGCTCTGCCTCCACCCCCAGTGGTGCAGGGAGACAGGGAATGGGGGTTATGCTCAGTTCATCACCCGTTGTTCCTGGCTCTGCTCAGTGATGGGATTTGCTCTCCTGATGCACCATGGGGTCCTTTCCATGGGAGACAGCTCTCCATTAACTTCTTCAGTGCCAGTCCATCCCACAGACAACAGCCCACCCCTGCCTGCTGCAACTCTTCCACGGGGTCAGCCTGTTCCACCTGGGATCCCTACAGGGTCACAGGAAAGCTGCTCCAGCGTGGGCTCCTCTCTCCATGGGTCTGCAGGTCTGTGCCAGGACCCTGCTCCAGCACAGGACTGCCACAGGGTCACAGCCTCATCTCGGACATCCCCCTGCTTCAGGGTGTCCTCCATGGGCTGTGGGTGGATCTGTGCATCCCTGTGCCCTCCCTGGGCTGCAGAGACACAGCTGCCTCACCTGGGTCCCACCAGGGGCTGCAGGGGAATCTCAGCTCCAGTGCCTGGAGCAGCTCCTGCCCCTCCTTCCTCACTGACCTTGGTGTCTGCAGGGCTGTTCCTCCCACAGGTTCTCACCCTGCTCTTCTCTGGCCACAATCACATCTGCACAATAAATTTTGTTTCCTATTTAAATCTGTTATCACAGGGCCATTACTATCATTCCTGCTGGGCTCAGCCTTGGCCAGCTGCGTGCCCATCCTGGAGCTGCTTGGCATTGGATTTGTTGGACATGGAAGAAGCTTCTGGCAACTTCTTACAGCAGCCACCCCGGTAGCCCACCCTGACACCCAAACCTGGCCAGGCAAAGGCAGTACACAAAGATATTTATGTAATTTAGGGGGTAAAATGTGGCACCCACCAGAATTTAGGCCTGTCATTTCCTCAAGTACTTTCTAATGAGTTCTAGTATTGTGATGTGTTAGATTTAGACATTAAAACCTTGAAAATTATTTATAGTTTTTTGCTATTAAAAAAAGGAGTGGTAATGAATGAATTAACATAATTTAAAATTAAACATAAGAACAATCCCAGATAATAATTATCCTTCATGAGAATGCAAAAACTACCATGACATTTCAATTTTTTAGCTAAAATAGTCTTTTTAAGAAATGGGAAGCTGTAGCCTATTAGGGTTATTTACGGCAGACAAACATAACAGGAATTGCTTCAAGTATGTTTCTAGCTTCTCCAGCTCCTGGCATCCTGCAATCCTGCCACCTCCAGGACACCCTGCCTGCCTTGGTGAAGGGACCACACTGTCCCAACAACCCCAGACCAACCCTTCTGAACTGGAGTTTAGGGGACTGAGTAGAAGTGTTAAATGAAGATTCCACCGTGATCTAATTTTAAAAGAGTTCTAAAGCAATGTAAATTTTTTTTTAAGGAAAAACATTACACAGAAACTAATTACTATTGTTGATAATGATCTATTCTACACTGCAGCTGTGTTGGTAATCCAAACTGAATTCCAAGGCTATAGGAGGAAGCATAAACTATTTAGGAAGGTTCAGTGTAAGCATCAGTTCAAGGTCTAAAGTGTTTACAACTTGAAACAAGCTTAGCTAATTGCTAATCAATGGGCTTCATCCTGAAAGACATGTTTTTAACCAGAATTTAGAGAACAGTAAACCTGAGGGTGAAAAAGAGAAGCTAAAATATATAGCCTAAAATGACAAACCAGGTCTAATAAGCACAAACATTTACAGAAAAAGATATTTCTCTTCAACAGAAAGAAATATTTTCCTGAACACACCATCACAAAATGAATCTTTACCCTTCCCTGATAACAAAGCAGAAAATAAAAAAGAAAAATTGTGATCCAAATTTAAGCTATGCAAATTTGACCTCTAAAAAAATGAGTTGTTTTCTGCTTGTTCTATTTAGTAATATGCTTGCAAATACATAACAGTAACTTAATTATACTCAAGCTTCTTGAATGAGATGTTTTGAAACAGCTCAAAAAAATCCATATGAAGCTACAGCAGTACAATTTATTATGGTTTATACAGCAAAATGTGGTCTTTTGATCTTTTGATGGATGAAGTAGATATAGCTAAAGAAAAGGATCAGAAAAAAGGTATTTGAAATGAAACAGGCAAGGTGAATTTGCATATCAACTTGAGAATACAGATGGAAATCAAGGTGTATTTAATCAACCACTTTATATTAACATTATTGATTACCTAAAGGCTTCTAGTTGTCACAGAAAATGTCATATGCTCTAATTAGATTATTGTACAACTTGTACATGAACTAATTGCACAGGGGACTGCATAAAAAACAAATGCACACATCGTTTTACACACTTTTTTTTTCTTTTTTTTCCCCCTCAACAGATCTTTTACATCTGCTGGACAATGACAGCATGAAATACAGTTTCGGAATGCAGATTTGTTTTGGGATGTCCAACAACTTTAAGTATGCAGACAGTGTGATTCCTATCTCGGGTTTACCAATGGGTCTATAAAGCCTTGCAGAAAGATTAATTACAGCTCACATCAATTTTGGCCTCTAGATGTCATGTAAAGTACATAACACCAAAGAGGAAGCATAAGAATTTCGATTATACCCATCAGAGAAAAAAGAGAGCATCACAGGAAGGTAGTGGAATTTTAAAAAGGTTTGGTTTACTGTTTGCATCTTTTCAGATAACTAAAATTCTTAAAATAAAGTGAGAAGTAGGAAGGAGGAAGAAACAAGTTCAAAGAAAAACTTTACTGATTGAAGAACTACTTCTATAAATCAGCAAGATTTGAGAAAAAAAGTAAACAACGTTCAAGAACTCACTGATGCCATACCACTGTTATTCAAGGTTAAAACTGGTACAGAAAATAAAATATCTGCCGAAGATGCAATAGAAATACAGTTATATATCTGATCTTTTGCATCAAACTCTACCTGCAGTTCCAGGCTTTTCTCAAAATAAACTCATAAAACAATTTCACTCATAAGACAATTCCCCAAATATTTTATTTGCAGTTTTAAAATGCACAGTGCAAAGACCATAAAACCTCTTTGCTCCATGACAGCATTTATCCAAGGATCTTAAAATGCATTAGTCATGCAAGTGCCATATAAAGTAAATAATTAGAGTTATATTCATTTTTGCAGGTCAGTGAGCAGGAAAAAGCTATTGAAATGCAGGCCCAAACTCTAATTGCAAATTGATAGCAAGGCCAGGAAAGGAAACTCAAAATCTTTTTCCCACTGAATCAAACATTCATTATCAAACATAAAATATGTTACAGGAAATCAATTCAGATTCTATAAGGGATCCTGCATGTAAGGTTTTTGTGAGTTGATGTTTTTCTATGTAGTAAAATACTGTGGAGAGCTGCAGGTGCCTGCAGACCCAGCTGTCAACATCAGACACCTTCTCATCCTTACGGGCACTGTGCATCCCAACAGCACCGAGCACCCACGCTAACCTGAGGCCCAAACAAAGTGTGCTCATCCTAAAGGGAGAGTCCTGCACAGAACATCCAGCACAAGCCAGCCGGGAAAGCTGACCTGACCTAATCCCCAAGGCCACAATCCTGATCTTTGTAAACTGTGCCAGGCTAGGGCCCTCAATTGCTTCTCCTCTCTTTGGCTTTATCAGCCCGTTATGTCCTAAATGTCCAGCAGCTTGTGCCTTTTCCTGTCTTACACGCTTCTCCTAAGGTTATCAGCAGGACTATCAACCTGCCAACACCAAAATTTTATCTCCCAGCTTCGACTCCCAGTGACTGACAATCACTTCCAAGCACAGAGTAAGTCAGGATCCAGCTTGTGTCAGTCGTTTGCCTCCTGGTAAAGCTTATTTCAAAATGACACTGTAAGTTACTGTGAAATGCTTCTTAGAACATGATGGTTCTTTCATACTACTCTAAGTGTCCATTTTTCAATTTCTCTCTCCTCCCAATAAAACATTTTTTTTTCCTTTTGAGAGAATAAATGCATTAATCAAAACTAGCTGCAACAGACTGACCATGCTGATCACACTTAATAGAGCTAATCCTTTAAGTATGCCTTTTCCAGGACTTGAGGAATAATGAGATTATACTCCACTTACAAACCAATATATTCTGCTTGAAATTTCCAAGTGCCTCAAATGCACAAATACCTTCAGCCTTGATACACAACATTGAATATTTTTAATCAGTCTTTGGAATTTTTACACACTCGAAACTTTGTTTCACTTCTGTTAACAGTAAAAAGTAGAAGAGAAGCATTTCAAGACAAGGCAGTGCTTGCCTAATGCTGCATTTCACAAAATTGGACCCTGATCTTCACCTTGCCTTTTGCCATGCTATTTTCTGAGTCTGATGAACGCTAAATATTAAGCAAAAACCACGTTTAAGAAAATTACCGCCAGCCTCAGCTTCTTGCAGTTGCACCCCAACCAGGTCAGCCACTTTCCATCACTTTGTGCAAAATCCCTCCTGTAGGTGACATGAGTCCAGCTCCAAGCTCTTTTCTTTTACTATTGAAAAAGAAAAAAACAATAAATAAAAATAACCAAAAAAACTTATTCTCCTGCAGACATTTTCTGCACCATAACAGAAATCTCATTTTTCAACTCCTTTTTTTTTTCACCACTAGAAGGGTACAGTAAGTGCATCAGACCAATAAACAAAGATAATAATAACTAGATTCTAACAGGATGCAAAATGGAATTTGATATGATGATATGGTTACACTTCTGCAAAAGTGTGGGTTAAATGTTAACAGCTTGGTATCTTTTGTGGTCAAAATCATCTTCTTAGGTTGGCTCTGTTCTGGGGAGTCCCAGATTTCTGCTAAACCAGCCTTTGGCACATCAAGTAGGTTGTGTTCACAAGCTCCCCAATAACTGTTTATGAGAGCAATGGATTCTGCACAAACATAAAAAGTATGGGGGGAAAAATGGAAGGAATAAGAAGAAAATAATTTTTAAAGCGTGTTTTTTTTTTCTCCTGTAAAAGATTCTAAACTTGAAAAGGAAATAGTTTCTAGAAAATTAACCAGTAAAATACAAATGAATTTTTAAAACACCGGTTAATATTTTGTGTCTTGAAATTAATTAAATTAAAATATATTTCAGGCATACAAAGTGCCTTTTACTGAATTTAATCACTGGTTAATTTGATCCTTCATTTAATTTGATCAAAAACCCAGGAATCAAATCAGCTGTATTAAAAATAGCAAAACTTTCACTCCTTATTTTGATTAATTTTGATCGCCTCAGGCAAGTAATATCATATAATTCAATCACTGGTTATAGTACATTGCCATTTTAATTAATTATGAAAATGAAAAAAATTGAGTGCGAACAGAGATAAGAGCCCAAGGAAGAAAATGTATTTATAACAAAAGGACAATTACAACTCAATGTTGTGTTATTAAGACATTGCTACTAAAATTTGCCATTTGTCATTGCAGCCCTCTTGCTTACTGCTCAAGCCCAATGCAGAACTTCACCTAGGACTGTACTGTAAGCACAGGAAGATCAAAATTCAACAAAAAGAAGTGCCACCTCTTGAGATTTTCTTCCATGGAGAAGCCACTCGTACAGTGATATGCAGCATTTTAGCCTTCTGGGGAATTTCAGTCCTGCCTCGAGGCAAATCTCCTCAGGCAGGCTGCTGCTGCTGCTTTCCCACCTCTTCAGGGAAAATTTGCTACCAGAACTGGCTCAGGAATTAAATGAAATTATTTAAACAAATCTGAGGAGAGGAGGAAATATCCAGCAGGTCTTTTCATCACTTCCCATCCCTTCTTGCTCCATTCTCCTTTCCTTTTCACTCCCCCCAGTGTGTAGGTGGAGAAGAAAAAGAGGTCATGCTGGTGACTCAGGAGACAAAAGCAGAATCCCTGAAGATGTGCTGAGGCTGGGAGCACTCAGAATAATGCAAAAGACTGGTGCCACAGGTAATTGCTGGTCAAGCAGACTAATATCATGTAGACAAGTGACTCTGTAACTTCTCTTCATAAATACGGCAGGAATTACCAAAATGAGTGACGCACATAAGTAATTCCAGATCCAGGGAACCAAGAGAATTAGAATAATAGCAACCACTTCCACCACCAGAATGTAGAATAAAACCAAAACAAATGTTTTAAAAAAAAGGTGGGGTCTTCTCACCACTTTGTCTCCGTGTTTTCCTTTTTTTTTTTTTGTTTTCTTTTATTTTGTTTTTCTAGGATTAATAACATTGACTCACCAGTCCATGAATATGAGCCCATTTGATCAAAACTAGTGGAAATCTGAGATAGTATTTATCACCTCCCTGTTATGCACCAAATAAAATTTTTAGAGTTCAACATTTTGGAAATTAAGATCTCTTGAGAGCTGGCCCTGAGGGGAAGTATTCACAGCACCCAACTGCTCCCAGATTTCCTTGATACATGTGATACTAAGAAAAATGAAAATGCCTAGTGTGTATTAAGGCTCTGATCAGTACAAACATGCAAAGCCTTTTGAAATTACTCATCAAAACATTCAAGTATATTTTCCTCCCATCATACACAGCTTCTTGACTCACAACCCCATTTTCTTCAAAAAACTGTATTGTAACTCTGCGATGCAAAAGTGCAATGGTAGTAAAAATTTTTTAGGTATAACAAGACCCAGAGCAACAGAGAATAATGCAGTTCCCGTTATTTGTTTTCCCAAGAGAAGGAAATATTTTGGAAGCATTTTTTCAGACTCAATAGATCAATCTAAACCTGTGACATTTCATAGCTATTTTTTTCTTTCTTTTTATTTAATTAAATTCTGATTTTTTTATTCCGTTGCTCAATTCACATTGCAGTGCAACAGAATTCTGAATTATTGGACTATCCCTCAGAATTCTGAAGCATTTAAAACCCTGGCCTGGCAGCAGTATAGGACTCTGGTACCAGATTCTGTGCTGCTGCATCATGCTCATTTTGAGAGCAACTGAAAAAAAAAATAGTAGCATTGAATAGATCTATGTAACTTTTAATTAATTTCATTCAAGTTACCATAGTCATGACATGGA
>WEZZ01008523.1:44810-58642 GCA_013400585.1 Chloropsis cyanopogon | reverse complement strand
TGTCAGACAAGTTGAACTCTAAGCAGCAGAAGACCTTAACTATTTTTTAATTTTACAGATTGAGACCTTAAAATTTTCTTGTAATTAAAAGTGATTTCTGAGACACAAATGTTAGATTTATGCCTTACTGTCCATCACATTTTTCATCAAATCCATTAGAAACAGTTATCTAAAACA
Source organism: Chloropsis cyanopogon (assembly GCA_013400585.1). NCBI lineage: Eukaryota > Metazoa > Chordata > Aves > Passeriformes > Irenidae > Chloropsis > Chloropsis cyanopogon. Next base: position 58,465 of record WEZZ01008523.1, on the reverse strand, counting down.
ATGACAGATAGTCAAACCAATTTTGTGACTACCTGCCTTCTCATTTTCCAATTCTAGCTGTTCTTCAAGATTCTTTCTTTACTTACCAGGTACAAGACAAGCTATCATAACAAAAACAGTTTTAGAAATTATTTTATTATTTAACTTCAGTAACATGTTGAAAATTTTGGATTCTTTGGTATCCTGCAGTTTATTGAGATTACCTGGTTTAGATAACTGTGATTATTTATCTGTTATTGTTGCCCATTTGGAGGTTGGTTGTGGGTTGTGGGTTTTTTTCCTTATCTTCCATAAAATGTCAAATAACCTCAACTATGATTCTGTACAGTCGCATGATATTGCATTTCTCCTATTAATAGATATTTCCCTTTTTTTCAGGTAAAAAATATATTATTCACATAATTGAGATTAAAATCTTTGAAAAGAACCAAAGGTACTCAATACTTTATCATGAGGTGATTGTTCTTCACCAGGACCCTACCAGATTCCACTGAAAGGTAACATTACTTTTGATATTGTCTACAAAATCAGTATTTACCAGCCAGAGCATTAAAAAGAACTCCAAGACAGTATCCTACCTCCACCAGCAAAGAATTGTACTCCTATCTTAAATTAAGTTATGAATAATTCCCATCCATTTGGGATTAACTCTGAAAGAAATTCCAGAGGGAACCAGCCCAGAGGGCCAGAAATGAAGGGAAACTCTTAAGCAGGCAGAGCAGAAATTCAGGCTGCAGTGGAATTATCAGGGTCTTTCTTTGCTGAATGTACCTCAAACCTCTGCCTCCGCTGGCCCCAGGATGGTCACAATGTATGAGGCATCCACCAAGGTGGCATTATACAAAAGATGCATTGCTGTCATCAAATTGTATCCTTTAAAAAGACATGCTTCAATAAAAACAGGGGCACTATGATGTACAATAAAGTACATAGTAAATAAGGTTTTAAGGTGAGAGGATAGGGAATACTAGCTAAACCTCTCAAGTATGAGAAATAAGGTAACATAAAAATCTAAAGCCTTTTCAACATGGAGAAGGTAGAGAAAAGAGAGAGGGAAGTGAGTAAAAATCCACAGAGCAATTGTAAATTTTAAAACTGTGAGAGGAAATCAGAATCCAGTACTTTAATTACTCTTTATGACTCTATCTAGACTCAGGAGCAATATTGTTTCTTAAAATATTTTCCGTGGACTTATTTAAGGGCGACACTTCCAATGGAACACAAAACTTAGCCTGGAAGTGGATCATGATAAAGCTCCAGCCCATCCCTGCCACGTGGCCTTGGCAGGTCCCCGCACCTGGGAGCACCTCTGGCTCCAGATCCTCTTTTCCCTGCCATGTACACAATGAGCTCTTCAGACACATTACAAACACCAAACATCAATCTCACCTTCCTTTTTTAGCTGCTGCCACAGTGCTAAAGCCAAAAGCAACCACAAAAAATGAAATATTCTTTTCACCTATTGCTCAGCAGTACTCTAAGGCTTAGCAGGTAAGAGTTGAGACTCAAAAAAGCAAACTAGTCTAGCAAAGCCTTCTAGTTTTTGATCTTTGACAATTCTAGCTAAATATTATTTAGCTCATGTTTATCATGATGTTTTTTTAAAGTTATTAACACTGTGGCAGGATTGATTTAAAGCAATAATCTTCTCAAAATCTTAGTCCCCTACAGGAAAAAAAATCAACCTGTATATGATGTATTACACGTGCTTCACAGCGATATGTCTTACTATGCAAAAAGATACATCCCAGAAAAAACTAGAAAAAGGTAGACAAAAATGTAACCCGAATATTTTCTCAGATGGAACTTGCAAGTTATTTGCTAAAAATCAGAAGCCAGACTTAGTGGCAAGCTTCTGAAAACTTGCACAGCTCTGATAAGAGAGGACATCTTTCATAAATATTCATTAAAAATTACCTTTTCTGGATCATGAATTTTTCAAGCAGACACTGGTTTGACCTCTGCAAGGAACAAAATCCAGCCCATAGCACAATGTCTCAATTTTCTCACAAAAAAAAAAAAATTAAAACAAATAAAACAGGCTTTTCTGTTGAGCATCTACTTTTTTTGCGCTACATGAGGCCCAGGTCAATTAGCCTTGCAATCTAAGCATCCAAGCATTAACATTAAATTCAAATTACAGTCTTTAAATTCCAAAGTGTTACCTTCTTATTTTCTTGAAAAATTGATTGTGAGGCAAGACAATGGTTTGCATTTCAAACAATTTTCTAATCTACCATCACCATTCCTCACACATCTTTCAGTTCAAACAAGGCAGCTGTAATTGGTAATCTCAGAGCACTTCATTGACATCTCCTGGGCTAGGAAGACTGGAATACATTTGTAAATCTTCTCAATTTGCTTTTTCCTGCTGGAAACTGGAGACTCCCTTTGCACAAGTGTTATCACACCAGGTAAAACATGCAGATTATTCAGTGCCATCATCACTGGTTAGCAAGAGAGGTGCAAATGGGAGCTGGGATAGTGAACTCAGGTGTGCTGTGCTGAGGAACCCCTGACTGGCTGTGATCTCTCCCCAGGGACTGCTTCAATCTAATCAGCTAATTGCTGGTAAAGACTTGCTACACCCTTTTTAAACAACTTTAATTTTAAATCATCATCATCATAACGTTGGCAGCTTCATCTCCTTTGCTGTTCACCTTTACCCTAACATCTACTTGATGCACAGATCAAAACACCACCAGCCAATGCAGGCAGAAACAGAGGGCTTTATACCTCAGCTCCATACCCAAACTGGTGCAGAAAAAGAGAATTATCCCTTATTTCAACTTGGCTGCTCAAAAAAAGAGAAAAATATCATGCTTTGTGCATCTTGCTGCATAGGCATCGTCATAATATCTCCTTAAAACCTCATTATTTTAGGGTTACCTGAAAACTAAGGATGGAAATGAGAGATTTCCTTGCATGATTTCTCCTAGTCATAGGAACCTGAATAGGAGATGTGTTCAGCAATATATAACAGACACTTTCTCTTCAGATGTTCTATTCAATTCCTCCTCCCCCCAGCTTGTGTGCAGGCAAACCCTATGAACATAGATCTAAATGTAATAGAACCATAGCTAACAGGGAAAAAATTGGGAAGCTGAAAACGCTAAATTTTGGCATGCTCTTATAAAATTCTGCTTACCACACTGTTCTCAAATACCCTAATTCATTTAAGCAAAACCATAAGATTTATTGCTTAAGATGAACATAAAATCCTGCCAGTGCACAAACTCATTGGGACATGCTAGCAGGGTTTAAGCTGTGTATTCATAGAGCTTCATCAACCAAAAAAAAAAAACAAATTATATGGGGAGAGGATGAATTGTGACTACCTCGAGTAGCAGGGTAGGAGCAGGCTGTATCAGCACACCACAACCTAGGCATAGTAATAACTACATGCTAAAAAATGATTGAAAAATGTTCAGAATTAGAGGGGACTTATAGAAACTTTAATCCTGCTTACTTAACTCTTTGTTTTTACATGCATTTCTTTAGTTTGTCCATGATAGAGAGAAAAAAAAATACAGTCTGAATTCCAAACGAGAGTGGTTTGTTCAGTTTAGAAGACGGAAATGTGTCAGGGCCTTTTATTACATTTTACATCTTGCTGCTTATGTGCAGAGAGAGCAAGAGAGAGAGGAAATGAAGCAAGCCAGTTGCCAGAGAATCAAGATGTGGCAAATAATATATGCTCCCCCTTTCAAAGGCAAGGTGCATATACACATATAGGCTATTCATTGTGAACAACAGAATTGCTATTTGCCTATTTCAAATGGAATCCAAATGTGCCAAGCACAGCAAGAATACTGAGAGCAAAGAGTGCTTAATATTCTAGCCCAGCTCACTGAAAAAAGCACTGAATTGACAGAGCAGTGTTCTGTAGAGCAACATGATGTGTCTGCTTTAAATGGAGAATAATGGATTTAAGTTTAGTGCAGAACTAAAGGGCTCAATTACTATTCATGAATTCTGAAATGTTCTACTACAGAAACTCCTTTTGCATGAAATGTTCATCAGAATCAATGTGTGGAACTACAAAAAGTAAACCTTGCCCCCTCGCACAATACAGTACTTACCTAGATTTGTGCATTTACAAAGAGCATTGCTGAGGCATTTATCTAAAGCCACCTAGACTACAAAATAAACTATTTTAAATGTGCTTCAGAGGGTTGCTGTAGGGAAAGCTGCTCTACTAGTGCCATTTTTTGCTGCTTTTAGATAACTGCTTCAGCATTTGCCTACCCTAAGATGGGACTAGTGCTTCAGGAAAGCTGTTTTCATGAGGTCTCAAGAGAACCTTTTGGGCAGCAATGTGAGAAGGCCAGTTTGCAAAACCTTTGAAGGGTTTCTCTAACATAGCTGGATTTTTGTTACAAAGTGCATTAATACTGGTAGTTTCAGGAATCTCTTTTTATTCTTTCTGTAAATATTCAAAAACTCAATCTTCATTCACCACAAAGTCAGAATCAGCACTTACATCCTGTACAATTCAAAATTTCACTTGAAATACAGGGTCTATCCCACAATTCAAAAACCTCATCATCTTCCACAGGTTTAGTCTGTAAATTTTTTATGCAATATGGGGTTTGATCAGATGCTAAAATGCAGTCAGAGAATTGTCTTCTGTCTTGTGTTACATATACAGGCATGTATTTCTGTCTCATGGAATTATTCTTGAAATCTGAGCACATGACTCTTCAGATTTGGTTGCCCTTTGCAGTTTGCAGTACTCATTATAATTAGGACTAATCACAAGGAGAATTTTTGTTCAGAATGAGAAAAGAAGTAGTGCAACACATCTTTCATATAAGATGTTACTGCTATATCCCTTCTAATTATGTTCAAGTAATAATCTCCCTTAAAAATTCATATATCTTTTATTTCTTTGTAACAAAAGGCCAAATTAATCATCTCTCTGCTTGGAAAACATCTGCCATTCAATATCTATTAGCATATAAAGGATGACAATTCTTCAAACATTTGTGTATCCTGCATTATAATTGAGATTACCACATGATTTTTTGCTTGTTTGTTGATTTCCCCAAAACACTATCTTTTAAAGAGTGAAAAGTTTTGTGCATTTTCTGAATGTACAGATGACTGTCAGTCCTGAAGGGCTTTCAGGGGCTTTGTGTTAACAAGCTCCTTCTGTTTGCATATTCCATCCCTCAAAGCAGCACACGTGTAATTTTCTCATCATTGTGTGCCATCTGGAGTAAGCTGCTCAAACTGCAGGTTGCAAATAAGGTCTGAGGAGTATTTTCATTGCTTGTATCTGGGCATATTTTCTATATCAAGGCCTCTTTCTCATATAACACATCTGAAGTTTGGTTAGGACTTTGCCAGCATTTACAGTACAGTAGGAACTTCATTTTGGAAATCCCTTTTTTTACCCTCTCTTCTGTCCTTCTCATTGAACTAGAATCCAGGAGAGATGAGAACCAATTCTGATGCCTACCCCTGAATTTCGTGATACCTTGACTAAGTAGTGCAAGCTATGAACAAATCCAGCCATGATTGCTGATTTAAACTTCCAGCTCTGAAGAATTAGAGGGAAAGTGAAGTAAAAAATCACCTGTAAAGAAATTGGAAGAAACTGATGACAGTCATCCAGGGTCACTTGACAAAGAAACTTAAAAGCCAAGTTAGCTTCTTTTAAGTTTTAAGTCATATTTTGAGGAAGAAGTCCAAGAGCAGGTGTGGAAATAACTACAGGAACAGAGATGTCTTTACTAATTGCAAGTTCATCTGAAGAAGGAAACTTCACAGGAAAAAAATGCTTCCGCTGCCAGAGAAATGCCACAGGGAATGAAACCCTGACTCCTCAAGCAGCCACAGTCTAAGGCCAAAGAACAGCAAAAGCAGACACATGATACACTCTCATCCCCTAAATGAGCTCTACACTTCCTTGCACTAAGAAGGAGCTCTTTTTCTTGGTTTTTTTCCCCCCCTTTTTTCTTTTACACACAAAAGTCTATGAGTGTCTTAATTTGGCTCAAAACTAAGTGTTTCAAAAGGTAAAACTGCAATGCACCTGAATTTCTCTGGCACACCAGAGGAGGTTGGGTTGGATCTATGGGAGCTGGATCCAATATTCTGTTTTCTAAGGGTCTCACTGACCCGTGGTGTTGGAGCCAAGCTTAGAAATATTGTAAGGGTGTCGTGCAGCTGAACTTCTGCAAGGCTGTATGGCAAAGAGGTTCAACTAAAATTTTAATGATTAGAGAGGCTAAATTTCAAAATCTCAAAATGCATTCATTGCAGGGAACCAAAAAAAGGTAGAAAGTCAGCTTGGTATGACTTAGTTCCTTCGGTAGCTAAGAAAATATAACCATATTTTCGTAGAGGAGGCAGCTTTTGCCCTCCACATTGTAGTTATGAATGGGGCCTGCTGTGTTACCTTGAACTCTTTAATGCATCTTGGTTAAATAGTGACAAAGACTAGACTCAGACAATTTATTTTACACAATCTAATGTCTCTGGGCTACAGCTGAGATTACTTTGGGTAGGAAAATTTAACCGGGTTCATCCAATTGAAACAGTATAGATTAACTCTGTTGCCATAGAAACATGATTTTGGCATAGCAAACACAAGAACAGTACATCTAGTCTGGTATTTCACTTCTTCTAAGGAATATCATCTGATTATTCAAGGGATGATTACAATAAAACACATATATGCACCTCTTCATAAATTTCAGACTATTGAAACAGCATTCTTGGAGTTACCAAAAAGTAGTGCAAAATTACCTCATATTATTATATGCAAACTGAAAAGCACAAAAATTGCAATAATTAAATGTATGCAGGTATATTGATTTTCTGTACTGTAAAATTTCTGACAATTATTTGAATTATTTGGACAACTTTCAGGCATCTTCAAGCAGATTTTATAAACGCAAGTCAACATTCTTGCAAAAAACAAAGTTAAATTGTGTGTGAAATCATATTAGTAGCTCAAACATTTTTCTCTTATACGTCTTTAACACTTTGAGAGGTCTTTGAGTTTGTTGTCTTCCTACAAATTAATGTATTTAACGTTATTTTTCCAATAACTATGCCTAAGAGAATTTCCTTTCTTGACTTTCTTCAGCTAACAAATTTCAGAGAAGCATAACACTGAGCATCTTCCTTGTGAGTAACAGGTTAGGGACTCAAACTTTCTTATTAATTTTTTTTAAAAAATAAAGTATTCAAAGATGTTATAAAGTATATGCAAAAAGATGAAGCCAGTTCAGTTTTTCACTTTCTAGATTGTCATTTTAGATTGCAAGCAAAATATATACAAGTATACTCTAGAAAGAATGAGATACTGGTAACAGTAACTCTGTGAGACTTGGATTCTCCATTTTAATTCTGAAACACCTTCATATTAAAGAGACATTCATTCTAATAAGAAATGTAACTCAGAAACTGCAGAATTTTGAGACAATCTTCACTGAACTAAACATATTTTTTCACCCCATAATAGATGTCACTTTCTTTTCTCTTTGGTAAACTACATCAGTATTAAACACAGATGAAAGCTCACAAGTGATCAGAATTACACGATTTCTGTTCTTGTGCGCACAGCCTCTTGTTACTGTTCTTACATGGGAGCTGTGATTGGAAAACTCTCTGTATTATATATCTCTCATTGCAAGTATAGGAAACATCAGGCAGACAAAATGTTTTAAAATGTGCTACACTTTTTAAGCAAGAAAATTAATGTCTATAAATACCCATGGTTACACCTGAACTCAGTTATTCTTATGAATAATATATTCTGTTTAATTCTATTGGTATTTGGGGCCTCAGCAAACAAAATGCCAGAGATCTTTAAGTTATATTCTGCCATAGCAGGAGAATGGAAAGGTACATTATTTAGAAGGCTTTTTTTTAATAAGTGGCTTTTTGATAGGATAAAATATCTTTACTCTAAAGAAAAAACATTATATTGAAAATTTTTCTTAATATTGTAGACTGCCTTTAAATTCATGCTCCAAAAATTTTTCCAAAATAAGTAGTATTGTGATGGGATGACCTCATTCAAGTGCCAGATGCTCACCCAGCAGTTTTCATTTGCTCTCCTCAACAGGACAGTGGGAGAAATAAGACAGAAAACCTCATGGGGCAAGATAAACATCTTATCAGTATCCACTGCAGACAAAACAGATTTGACTTGGGGGGTATTGATTTAATTTATTGTTAATCGAAATAACTTTGGGTTGTGAGGAACAAAGACAAAAAAATAAAGTAACACCTTCAGAAGCTTGCCCAGGCTCAACCTCACTCCATCATTCCCACCCCTGTGCCTCTCCCAACACAAGCAGGGGAAGGGGAATGAGGGTCATGCTCAGTCCATAACAACTTCTCTATGCTGCTCCTCCTTCCCTCACACTTTTCCCTTGCTCTGGCATGTGGACAGCCAGTAGCAATTTTTAACCATCTACTCTTTTAGACAGACTCAAGATATATAAAATACAGACTGAAGTTTGATCAATTTCAGATTTAGAAATAAAGTGATGCCAGACAAATTTTAGAGCAGACATGTCAGAACCCACACAGATGTTTCTTTAGAACCATGTTCTGCTTTCACATGTTTTTCTATCTCACAGTTGTCTGCCATCTGGGAATGCTGCATCCTTCAATTCCCTGAGGCATCTTTTAAAGCAGATAAAATTAAATTCTTCAGGACCATTCCTTTGCCACTATCTCCAAGCATGGCACTGGCGTGGCACCTCTTAAATCCAGGCAGCAAACAGAGCTAAAATGTAATTCACAATTTGACAAAAAGAAACTAGCCCACCAGACATAGCTATAGTATTCCAAACACAGGACAAAACTAATTGCTTTGGTACAGAAAAGTGTCCTATCAAAAATAAGAAAGGACTGCTTAAAAAAAAAAAAAAAAGACAAAGCACCGACAAAGTGGATCCTATTACCATTTATTTATTGAAAATGTGAGGAGTTAAATGATTTGTACTTACAAAATATTCTGTCCTTGCAGACTGTTCAATAGTCTGCAACAGGCATTGCTCTAGAGTTTTACTTTTCACTCTGCTTGGTACAGAATAGATCTGTTGTGCATCAGCAAAAACAATTACTTTTTTTCTAAGAGTTTTTGCTATTTTGCACCTGATTCCCCATGGCAGAATTGGGTCCCCATTTAGCTACCCAGGTGGCCATGTCCCAGCCTGACATCTTCCTACATCAGTCTGACTGGCAAAGGGACAACTGAGAGATAAAACACAGCTCCTGTAGGAAACCTACTACACAGGAGAGAATTAGCAAGGGCTCAAACAGGTGACTCCAGAACTTTCCTTCCAACCTGAATCTTCCTACTTTTCTCACAATGATCTTCCCTGGCAGAACAACTCCACTAGTCACAGGCAGATGCATCAGCAACACTCCAGGCACCTCTGAACCTAATCTGCTCCAGAAAATGTCCAGGCTCAGCCTAAATATGGCCCTAATGATGCTGCTGGCAGTGTCATTCAAAAGAAGAAGAGAGATTTTTGAAGGGGAATTCTGCTTCATTCTACTGTTCCTGTTAGGCTCAGGACATGTTATCACCAAAACTGAGGCAGTCAACTTCGGTAGACTTAAAAGATACTTTTGTTAAAATTATTCTTTTCTGCTACTCATTTTCTCACTAGGCACTCACACACTTTGCCACCACAACCTGATTATTTAAAAGCATATTCAATGGTGTTTGCTTTTCAACAGACATATAGCACATAGCCTGCTTCATGCTCTCTTGGTGTCACTTACTGTAGTTACAGAAAGCCTAAGTGTAAATTTTCTAAGAGGCCTTTAAATGTAGGAATAAAATTATTTCTCTGCTCACAGTTTCTCTACCCCTTCTCCATAGACAGTGAGTTGAGGTGCTGAAAAGCTGTTGGACACAGCCTGGGCAGCTGGTTCTACGTGGCACTGCTTCAGCAGGATGGGTTGGGGCAGAGGATCCTCAGGTGTCCCATCCAACCTCAACCATCCTCTAATTCTGTGAGTTTGGAGCCATGACATTTGACATCCCATGAGGACTTGTGCCATAGGACTTTCAGGCTCCTAAGGGGTTGAAATATGCTGGTTTCCACTCTCATGAAAGGTGAAAGCATGGAACAACCAAGTTTTGCAATATACCCAGGCACCTGTAAGTTAGAACACCCAGAAGCATAAATTACTTCAGTCTAAATACAGGTAAGCTCCTAACTGGAGCAAAAATGTTATTACTTCAGTCAACATGCAAAAAAAAATTCCCATTTTCTGGGAGAAATTGCTTATATGGAGTTATAATTGTAAGTCGCTTCAAGCATTCGCTATCATAAAAAAAGAATACAAGTGACATTTCTGTGGCTTCTACCCATAAAACTCTCTATTGACCTCAGTTAATCTTTAGATGTTACCCTTCTTTAGAGGTCACAAACTTAACATTGATATCTGCATTACTATACTGTGGTAAAGTGCTAGAATCCATGTAAATATCTTAAGGTTTTTTAAAAAATATTGCACCTTGTCATGGGAAGAGCCAATTACCATACTGAACAGATTATTTTGTAAATATTTGAATTAATTTTTCAATTCAGTCTGCAACATAAATACAGCTGATGGATGTACACAAGAATTACTGTAAAATAATTTTTATACTTTTTTCAAATATGAAAGGAAACATTTTGTGTGATAATTCTATAATTTCATTTTACAATAAACACCTGGGGAAATTACTTTTAATCTATGTGAAACCATACACCTAGTTTTGTGAAAATGGAAAAAAAAATCTATAGTCTTTTATTTCCAAAGAAACCGCTTCTGTTACTGATGTGACAAAACTCTGGAAAAGGACTCACAATGGCAGATATTCTCAGTCCCTTTATAAGCAAACACATATACATTCAACCTTGCAAGAACATCCTTTTGCCCTTCCAACATCTCATTTTAGACAATAATACTTGTACACTTTCTTCACATTAGAGAAAGAAACCAAACTTTGCTTAGTAAATGTAACAGCTGTGGAATATTTAAGTGTCTAAGATTTGAACTCCTCCATGTGTCTTTCCCCATGAAGTATTTGCTCTAAGTCTTGGATATGCAGGTCTGATTTACCTGTTGAGATAGGCAAAGAAGTATTCATAAAAATAAATACAACTTCTATTACTGGCCCTGTAGCAGCCAAAGTATAAAATGCATTAGTCCTACATGACAAGCTTCATCTCTGGGGTTTTTTTGACATCTTCACCGGGAACTAGAGGGGAAAGAAGCACACAATAATTATTTTTTTTTTTTTTTAGAATGAGCATACACTCAAGCTGAGAGTTCTCATGCTTCTGGATTTCTTTCCACAATGACATCGTTTCAATGGAGAAATCATAATACATTTTCTTAGACTAAAATCAGGATTCCATAGGATTTATTCAGAGGATTGTGGCTTTCTACTCTTTTGGTTTCCTGCAGCAGTATCCCAAGTGGTTTGGGAATGAACTGAATTGTTGAATGACAAAAACATACTATTGAATGACCGAAATGCAGCTAAGTCTGGGAGACTTGTGAGCTAGAAATTTTGATGAAAATATAAATTTAGGGCCATTTTGCAGGTTCTCTCTTTTATTTCACACAGTATTTCTCTCAAAGGGTGCTTGTTAGAGCAGTGCTCCCTGTTCTGGCCCCAGGTCCCTGAGGAACTCATCAGTGGTCCTTCAGGGATCAATGGAAGACTCCTACTTAACTGTGAAACTGAGCCAGCATTTACAAACAGGGGTCCTTGCAGGACAGGAGAGGTCGTTTCCAGGGAGGTTTAAAGTGAAAAGAAGGAAATCAATATGTAGTTTTAAAAATAACTCTGTTCAGGGAAGAGAGGAAACAATCATACAATGGGACATTTTTAAATTGTTTACTGTGTGTTACAGTAGCAAGTACAGAGTTTTCTATGCCTCACATGAAGCAGAAGGCATTTTCCCCAATGGAAAACAACACCAACAAGTGACATAATAAATTGCAGCATCTTTCAGAAAGAGCAATCATTTTAAAGAAAGGAAGAAATATGTAAGAAAAATTGGAAATAAATGCTAAAAACCATGCAAATTATCAGCTCCACTTTCGTAAATTTACCCCTTTGAGTGAGTTATCTTGACTTGGTTTTTCATTGAACAGAAGACAGTCTCACAAGTTTACATCAATTGGTTTGCATTTACCTGAACTGGTTTATAGAATCACATTATAAGATATTCAGCCTGGAGGCAGTGGGGGGAGCAGCAGTCAGAACCAGGTTTTCACAGATTGGTCAACTCTCACCTGGTTGCATGAATTCTGACAAGTTCAAAGTGATTCACAGCTCTCATTTTCGAAAATCAAGTCACCTCTGTTTCCAATTTCATATCCTCCTGAAATTTAAAAATTCATTGTTAAATGCCGAACTTTCCCTCCAAATTCTTTTGAGAATTTTCCCAGACTATTGCTCAGATTATTGCAGTATACCTGAAACCTGTGATACATTCACTAAAATGCAGAGCCTGTATTAAAAAAATAATTTATTTTTGAGATCTTGGCATAAATTTGTGCTTGCAAGGAAGAGAGGATCAAAGATCCTTGCAATGTCACCTTCAGTAAGGTCAGGCAAAACCCCCTGAGCTGCTGCCCTGCTTGGCTCCAATAATGCAGCTGGCACATGGTTTTAGCATGACCTCTCTGGCAGATGCAGGATTCATTGCAACTGGCTAATTTAAACTCCATTAAAAACACCTCCTAAGTATCTTACACACGGAAGACTGTTCTCTGTGACCTTTCCTGCCTCTGCAGGAACAGTTCTTATTGACTATTTACAAGTGTCTTATCTCTGTACAATTTAATCAGTTTTGCAGCAGAAACCCCCGAGGCAGTGTTGAAAGGAAGGTTCAGATTCTCCACCACAGGCGTTGATCCTCACAGTTAAGGGCACAAATCAGTCCTTAACTGTGGTGAATTTTTGTTAAAAAAGAAATTTTCTTATTTGCCTGGTTTTCAGAAATCTTCATTGAATTTATATAATGAAGTATTTAACAAAAACATCATCAGAATACAGCTGTTAAAAAGCACTTGTACCTGAGAAAACAAAATATTTCTGCAGCACATGCTGTGTCACAAAATGCAGCAGTTACCCACAAAGCACAAGTGAAATTTTCTCTCATTGCCAACTTCATTTTATGCTACTTGCTATTTTTTCACCTTTTAAGAATTTCTATTCTCTTTACCACTAAAGAAAAACATAAGGCCCATAAAATAAAATCCCTCTAAATTAGCATCAATGTTAATATTTAACAATAGTCACAAATTCCTGGTTGTAGAGTTTTCCTCTTGTCTTCTTTGTTTCAACAATCAGTAAAATGTTAATTAAAATAAAATTAAAACAAGCAAAAAACACCCCCAAAATCAACAATGAAACCAACTGAAACAAATCCAAAATGGGAAAGAATAAGGGGGAAAAGATGTTCTAATATAAACAACAAACAAACACACACACCTGAGTAAAGATTCCTAAAATATCAAGGGGTCTTAGAAGTCTCATCCCATTTTCAATAGACGCAAAGGAGAAGCAGTAAGGACTCAGTGGATTTAGGGAAGCATACTTTTTACAAGGGCATGTAGTAATAGAGCAAGGGATTCAAACTGAAAGAAAATAGGTTTAGATTTTTTTT
>WEZZ01008523.1:2295-44781 GCA_013400585.1 Chloropsis cyanopogon | reverse complement strand
TTTTTTTTTTTTTTTTTTTTTTCTTTTTTTTTTTTTTTTTCTTTTTTTAAGAACACTGCTGCTACTGTTCCAATACCAGAAAATGAGAAAGGAAATGGACAGGAAAGGTTTTTCTTTTCCTTGGCAATCAAACTACACAGTTGCCAAACAAATCTGTCTTTTCAACTCCTATGAAAACTGCCAGTATATCATGGTTAACTCAACTGTACAGATAATTGGCCTTAGGAGACTGGGGAGGTTGTTTTGAGAAGGCTGCTGCTCTCACTGATGGATTTTAGCAATATGACAGAGACAAGCTTCTGCAACTTTTGCAACTTTTCTGTCATCTGTGTGTTAAGTATTGTAATAATTTTCTCTTTTTTTTGCCCATTCTAAACTTGTGTGTATCGGTATTTTGAGGCAAAAAACCCAGCTGATTCATGGGATCTTCCTGGTGGAAAGAAACCTCTGAGCCTCTTGCAAGGGCTGAAGGAAGGGAGCAAATGCAGGGGCAACAAGAATGATGTTGAAATTTAGAAAATATTGGGAGAACATGATACAGAAAACCTGCTGTTACTTGATCTCCCAGAGGGAGCCGTGTCACGTTTCCTACAATTAAAAGCTGCCTAAAATCCAGCCTGGAAACACAAGGACACAGATGTTGGGGGAAAAGTGGGATGTAAAGCCTTTACTCTCCTTTGCTGCCTAACCTGGCTTGTCTGGTTTTCTCTCTTTAAAAAGTTAAGCCAATTAGTTAATAGTTTAAAACCCACTGAATTTTCTTTAACATAAAACTCTTCTGGTCTTCCTTGGGAAGCTCACTCAGAAAACAAATTAAAAAAACCCAGAAACCAAACCAAAACAAAGAAAAAAACACAAACAAACAAAAATCCAAACAAAACCAACCAAACAAAGAGGTCTAGACAGGTGTGCCTGCTGGTTTGGGCTCTCATCATAGTTATTTATCTTCCTGTATTACCTGGCACAGGGCAGCTGTCACTGGGGACCCTCTGTCCCCACAGGCCCTGCCTGGTTGCCTCTGGTACAAGACAGGAGCAGAAGTACCAACCTGAAAAGAGAACAAAAGAGAAAGATAAGGAGTGAAAGGAATGTGGATCTGTGCAATCTAGGAAGTGCAGCAGACATCTGGAGGAAATTCATGCAGGAACTTTCTCTACTAATGAAATCAGGTAGAGATACACTAAAAAAAACTGCTCATTTCTCCTAACATAACCTTTCAGATAATCAAAAGTTGTTTAGCAGCCTATAAATCAATCAAAGAAGTGAAAGCCAATTACCAGTTCAGCCCATAAAAATTTGAAAACATAGCTCTCTAAAAGAGTAATTTTAGAAAGGGAAGAATTGCATCTGAGAATTCCAGAAGAGGAAGAAACTTATGTAGGAAACTTGTGAAAACTTTTTCAACAAATCCGAAATCCAGTCAAAGTCCTCTTAAATTAGAAAGTTTATGAAAACATAAACTGAGGTCAAACTATAATGGTATTAGAAATCAAGATCTGAGAAAGAGAGTGCTTTGATATCTTAACTAATATTAATAAATTCATTAAGTAATTAATTAATTAATAAAAGAAAGCAGCATCATAAAGAATAGAATTAAAACAAATGAACATAAAATGATGTCCCTGGTATTAAACATGAGGGCTTTTAGAACAGGAAAAGGAAAACAGAGATGAAGTCTAAAGAGAGAAACCTGCAAAATGCTACTGGAATAGGTTGATACAAGCTAGCATAAAAGGTTACTCAAAATCTTGACAAGGAAATAAACCTTACTCTATGCTTGGATGGAGTCATTACACTGGAAATGAAAACATTTTGTGGAAGTCTGCAGTCAAAGAACTGAAACTACCTGAAGAGAAACAAAATATGAATCATATGCACAGTGAACAAAACTAAAAATTCCTTTATGAGAACTGCTTAAGAGAAATCCACATTCGTAGATTGTGCTGATATCCTTAAAAATTAAAAACCCTTGTGGCTTACAGTTCACACTGATTACACAAGTTAATATGATAACTGTAGTTCCTTAAATAAATGGTTTTGATAGAAAAAAAGGTCATGCATAACACCCACGTATGTTGGAGTTGACACCTTGGTGGGGGTGAGAACAGACAACTTAATTATGGATGTAAAACTTGTGTTAATTCATGCAATTTTAAGTGTATCTTTAAACTCAAGATTAAATACATACATTTCACAAGCCTGTAGAAGTAATGTAGGGAGAATCAGAGAACCATAGAACAGTTCCTATTAGAAGGGTCCTTAATGATCATCTGGTTTCTGCTTTGGGCAGAGACACCTTCCCCTAGACCAGATTGCTCAGAGCCCCATCCAGCCTGGCTTTGAACACTTCCAGGGATGGGACACCCACAGCTTCTCTGGGCCAGTGTCTCACCACCCTCACATGAAAGCGATTTTTCATAATATCTAATCTAAACCTACTCTCTTTTAGTTTCAAGTCATCCCCCCTTGTCCTGTTGCTACATATTCCTGTGACTTATCTCTTTCTCTTTCTTGTAGACTCCCTTCAGGCACTGAAAGGCCACAATTAGGTCACCATGACGCCCTTTTTTCTTTTTTTTTTTTTTTCCATGCTGAACAATCCCAATTCTCTCAGCCTTTCCTAACGAAAGAAGTGTTTCATCCGTCTGATCACCGTGGTGCCTCCTCTGGCCTGGCTCCAGCAGGTCCCTGTCCTTCCTGTGCTGGGACCCCAGAGCTGATGCAGCCCTGCAGGTGGGGTCTCAGCAGAGCGGGGCAGAGGAGCAGAATCCCCTCCCTGCCCTGCTGCCAGAGCCCAGCACATGGGGGGTTCTGGGCTCCCAATGGTCAAGGCAGGTCCAGCCTCTCACCCACCAGCACCCCCAGGTCTTTCTCCCAGGGCTGCTCTGGATCCGTGCATCCCCAGCCTGGATTGGTACCAAGGGTTGCTCTAACCCAGGTGTAGCCCCTTGGAGCTGGGCCTTGTTAAACCTCGTGAGATTCCCATGGGCCACTTGCTGAGCTTGTCCTGATTGTCCCCTGGATGGCATCCTGTCCTTCAGGTGTGTCAACAGCAGATTTGCTGAGGGTGCTCCAGGTGCCTGCATCTGTGCCATTAATGAAGATTTTAAATATCACTGGTCCCAGTGTGGAACCCTGAGAGACACCACTTGTCACTGAGAAAGGACTGCTGGTAGCTGGTACACCTGAGGTCATTTTTGGAGACATAAGCAAGTATGCATTTGCTGCTTAGAACAGCTAAAGCTAAAATGGCAGGAAAGAGTAAATAATCTTTATACTTTACTCCCAACTTTTGCACAGAAGAGAGAAGCTACTCTCAGTTTCTTCCTGAAAAGGAGATGGAAAAAGAAATGAACATTCAGAATTTAAGGTCTGATAGAGGAGACAGGAGAGGAGATGCTGCGAGCAACAACCTGGAGAGAGCTAAACCCCCTGAGGTGCCTTGGATGCTGCAGGGCAGGGTGAGCTCACAGGCTGCCTGTGATATCTTGACACGAGGCTCAGAGTTGCAGTCCCAGCTCACTTTTCTCTCCTGCTTGCTGCCTTGAGACACGTCTCCCGTGTGCCCAGCAGCATCCACTGAAGGTCAGGCAGTCCCACGCTGCCTCCCTCCTCCTGCTGCTCCTCCCTGCTCCTGTGCCTTGCCTCGTGAGTGGAAACAGGCTTTTCTCCAGGGAGGCAGGTCAGCACAGTCATCTGGCAGTAAACATGTTGCTTTAGCAGGTTTGTTTTCCACCAGTGAGCCAGCTGAGAAATTCCAGCTTGCAGAGCCTCCCTTACAGTTTAGTTAACCTGATTCATTCATTAATGACTCCCCTTTTCAGTTCTGACAAAATCCCGATAATATTACCTCATGTAAAACTGAAATAACTATTGCAAGATTCACATCTAGAGTGGGAAAAAAAATACTTCTGCTCAGAAAGGAGTGAGGGATTGAGAGATTGAAAAAGAAATTTAATATCACCAAACCCACCAGGAATCACAAACCTCTTGAATAAATTGTTAACTGTGTCAACCAACTACAATGTCAAAGTTTTAGCGTTGGCTATTTTTTAAAGGGTTCTGCACTGGCCTGACTTCCTTCCTCACTGAAATCTCACCTTGGAATATTTCAATGACAAAACTTACCCTGGCACAAGAAAATGTGAGTTGCAATACATAAGTGGCATGTATAATATGGAGAAGGTGAGAATGAGCAAATCAATTTGCTGCTTATTGGAAACTGTTTTTTCCAAGGGCTGGTCACCTAAGCAACCTAATTATGCTATGCATGCAATCTGCTTCCATTGAACATTCAGTATTGATCATTTTTTTGTGACTGCTATATACAGAGACAGACCACTTCTGGTGTCTGGACAAGTACCATGTCTTTCTAAAATAGATGAGGTTTACTATTATTCTATGCATGAAAGTAAAAAGAGTGGTAATTCACACTCTGGTTTAGGATTGGGATCTTGTATACTCTCTTCCCCATGGCTAAGTGCAGAATATAATTACAACCTGTTATTTTTTTCCTTATATTTTTTTCCCCTGCTAGCAAAAATGCAATTTGGCTGAAGCTAAATGTTTTGTGAAAATGAATAAATCTTGATTAAACATTCGCTAGGATGAATTCTTATACATAGAAGTCTTGGATTGAGAGCTAGGAAAGGACAGGTTGTGGAAAAATCTCTCAGATCCAAAACAACAATTGCTCGAATAAGAATGGACAAAAATTAATAAAACCTCTCTGCTCCAAAAGAGACAAAGCATAGAATCTAGTTCAGCCATCCTCACTCCATGCTTTAAATACTCAATAGTAGCCTGTTTGAAGTCTTTCTTCCTCTGTGAAAACCTAGTCTCACATCCATTTTATTGCAAAATGAAATAGGCTTCAAACCTTCAATGTTTCATAAAATTGATTTGCTTTTCCACTTTAATTATCACAGTGCCTTACTTAGGTGGCCAGCTTTTTGTCATCACACAAGCAATGTCTTGTTTGAGAAAATCCTTCCTACTCTATGCTAATTGGAAAGATGTAGCCAACACTAAATATCCTTCAAGTAAGGCAACAAAAGAAAGGGGTGCAATGCACAGCTACATTTCTGCTTGCAGGTGGTCCTTTGATATTTCATTTACTTGAAGAAATGACCATTCAAAGAATCATGATTATCTCCTTAGATTAAAAAAAAAAAAAAAAAAAAAAAAAAGNAAAAAAAAAAAAAAAGAGCCCTTGGAATAATAGGTAGAATAGTGAATCAGTCAGGTGGGACAGGTATCTTTATCAGTGAGCTATCATTGTATCTATATATATATATATGTATGCAAGGGTACAGTTCAATACTGCCTAACTGAGCTGTTTAAACATAGCCATGAGGTCAGGCAAAAATCTGGGTGGTATTAATCCACTGATGGTAAGGCTGTGGGTAAAGCAATTTACAGTCTCAAGTTAGGAACTCCAACACAGAAATGTAGATGATGACTTCTATTAACTGTTGTTCTGTACGTGTTTACATTGAATTCTACTTCTTAATAATTATGATTAAAAAAAGCCAAAGATTCTAAATCAATGCTTTCCTTAACTCAGTCTTTTTAAATGCTTGTCAGAAAAGTAACTTTTTGGTTGACTTTTATCTTTCTGAAAACTGCTGCCTATTATTACCCTAAGAGCTGTAAAGTTCATGCTATTAAAAAGATCTCCTAAAAGGTTCAAAAGTTGATTACAATAATTTCTGTAATAATATATCATAACAAAAAAAGAAAAAACATAAATATGTGCTCTCACTCCTTTTTGAAGGTCATAACCAACACTTTTAAGCAGATATTCTAGTCTAATATGAATGCTGGGGAGGGGGGCTGAGAAAAAAAGGGAAAGAGCGGTTTACAAGAATGCTAATTAAAATGTGACAACAATTGATCGCGCCCTTTCACTGGGGGCACTTTAACAAATTTTTGCATTTGACCTTCACTGCTAAGCCACACGAACTATGAATTCATAGCATAACTAATTAATGATTGATCGCGCCGTGTTTGCGGCTGCAGGACCCGGGCGGCTGCGTGAGCAGGGCTGGAGCTGCGAGTGCAGTTCCTGCCGGAGCCGGCTCAGCGCGCTGCAGCTCCGGCAATCGGGGCAGCGCTCCGGCATCACCGGCACCGAGCAGAAATAGTGTGGGAGTCTGGGCTGCTGGGCTGCCAGACCACCCCACAATGTCCTTTTTGTTCCTGTCGCCGCCAAAGAACAAAGCCGAAGTCCGGCTGCTCATGTTCAGAGGTTGTTTATTATTTCTTATCACAAACATTTTGTCTCTGGGCTACAAAGGTCTTTTCAGCAGCTCAGATCCTGGTTGACTCCCCCCCACCCGGAGGCGTCTGAGTTCTTATAGTAAAAATTATGTACACCATGTTTACAATAGTGTTCCAATACCTATTACCTACGTGAAACCACTTGTGACTACCTTGTACCTATCAGGATGTGCCCCCGTCACCACAGAAGATGGAGAGACAGAAGGAGAAGAAAGAAGAACAGGGCACACCCAAATTCCTCCATTTTGCCTTCTGAACCCCCACTCTAAAACCCTAAAAATCTACTTTTTCACCCTGTGATCAGTTAACTATCATTCTACTTAAATTCTTGTGGCTTGCAAATCTTCAGACATCGGTGGTAATTTTTCCCAAGGGCTAAAATCAAAGGCAAAGGTGTTTTTCACTCCATGCAAGGGTCTCTGAGCCCCCTGCCAGGGTCTTTCATCACCCAGGGTGGTCAGAGGGACGTCCTGGATTCCCACAAAATAGTCCTGTGGACACAGGTCAGCCTGGAGGGGCTCTCACACAGCAGGGTGGCACTGCTTAGTTCTTCTCTCTCTTAGGGGGAGAGAAAGAAAACAAAAGAAAGATTATTTAAAAAAGAAAAAAAATGTTATTACCTACATGAGAGCAAGATGTGTTCAAGTTGTTCCCACCACGGGCCAGGATGTTGGATTCCTTTCTCTGCACCACACTGGTGTTCTGGAGTGATGTTCCTTGTTTCTGGATGCTGCTCTGCTCTGGTGAGATGCAGCAAGCATCAAGTGAGGCGTGTGCTGCCTTGTGGTTGAAGGAGTAGGAATGTTGGCACAGCTTACAGGTGTAACATGCCTGGGGAGCAGGTGGGGAGAGTCATCTATAAATTATAAGTAAAGCATCATAATAGGTTCATACTCAGCCAAACTTAATCTAAGTCCTTATCCTTGAATGTGCTGTCATAGATAGGCCAGAGGAAGGCATCCATAGGATACAAAACCGAAGAAATTGCAGTGATGTCTACCCAAAATGTGGGCATGGAAGTGGGATTGTTCAGCCAGGAAAAGAGGGGGATTAGGGGTGACCTAATTGGGGTCCTATAGTACCTGAAGGGAGCATATAAGAAAGATGAAGAGGGACTTTTTACAAGGGCCTGTAGTGACAGGACAAGGGGGGAGGGATTCAAACTAATAGAGAGTACCCTTAAATTAGATAATAGAAAAAAATTCTCTACTGTGAGGGTGGTGAGGCACTGACAGATTGCTCAGAGAAGTTGTGGATGCTGCATCTCTGGAAGTTCAAGGCCAGGCTGGGTGGAGCTCTGAGCACCCTGGTCTGGTGAAAGTTGGCCCTGCCCATGGCAGAGGGACTGCAATGAGATGATCATTAAAGTCCCTTCTAACTCGGGCCATTCTATTATTCTATGTTTGCAGATTGCATTACAAAAATGTTCTTGCTCTTTTTGTTTCAACCAGGTATTTTTTGACTTAATTCTATGTTCCCATGTTGTCACACCAAACAAGATGGCAGGAAATCAATTTTTGCTCATCTTCTCCCAGACATTCACCAGTCTGCAGGTTTCTTCTGTATTCATCGTCTCTTTCACTTTACGTTTTCCAGAAAGAAGAAAAGTTGCTTGTTCACACCATCTGTTGGAATTCTACAAATAATCAGGAGTCAAAAATGGAATTTTTAATAGCAACAGCCTAATGAGCTCCATATCTCCCCAAAGTGTGTCAAAGCTCCTCAAAGCTTTCCTGAAAGGATCCTAAGCCTTAGCCAAGATAAGCCACACATACACAGTGACAAGAAGTACAATGAATGCAAGTTACCCAATTTTCATGAAAAAAACCCTTTATTGAACCATGGTTGAGCAGCACAATAATGTTTTTGGAGAGATAAATCATGTAACTATATAAATAATTATACCTATTTGGTAAAATTAGGAACTTGAAACGAAAAGAATGGAAATTTAATCAAAACCAACATCTTGGCAAATATTAATAGAGAACTGGCTGCTCTAGTCGTGTGTATGTCAACAAAAATGACTGAAGAAATCAAAATATTGCTATAGACTGCTTGGTTTTCTTGATGTTGTAGAAGTAGTAAATAGGTTATTAAATGTATTTTCTCAAAGATGTGTAGACTTCCATCTTTGTCTGTTATCAGCAGGATTTAAGCAACTAAATGGGTTTATAGATCTCCTTATTAGTGGGGGTTTTTTTGTTTTTGTTTTTGTTTTTTAATACAAAACAATTTAAAAAGCTCTCCCTATTCAGAGAGCTTAGAGGCTGTCTTACCTGCTATTTAGTAATGTTCTCTCTTTTCCCTACAAATGGAGAGATACAGTGATCTTATGCAATAATTTATTTTACCTTCGGGACACGAAAACCTTTTTACTTAAGAGTTACAAAGCCATCAAGAAATCTAAAATGACTGGCAAAGATATCAATGTTTTTTCCATCTTGAGTGGGTCATAACAGGGCAACAAAATGGCATGGTAATGGAAATTAAATGTCAGCCAGAACATTTACAGGGGACATTATTACTTATCCTGAGTAAGAGTTTAAAAAGAACATGCTGACTTTGGTTAACTTATTAACCAGAGCATGCTAATGTATACAAACTAAGAAAGTCATCCTAGGAATTATCCTTTCTGTGACAAAATAAATTATCAGTTCAGGACTTTCCTTCATTATTAGCTCTAGTTTAGGCCAGGGATATCAAGGGATGCCAAACCAAACCATATCTCTAAGGTGCCAGGCAGGAGAATTGCAGCTCAGCATTGTGTCTCCAGGGTAGGGATGTACCAGCCCAATTCCACTCACAGGCTCCTCCAGAACAAGCAGAGACTACACTGCAAAGCTAGATTATGATTTCATTAAATACCAGGTTCACCAAGCTGTAATAATAAAAATCTTTGAAGAGTTGATAATAAAATATTGGAATATTCTGATGTGCAAGGCTTCACGGATAAAGAATATTAGATTCTCTATACAACATAGATGAGTTAGTCACAGAAATAAATATTGCATTACTTTGTAATGCAGAACACCTTGATCAAAAATCTGTCACAGAAAGTGTTTCAAAAAGGAGGAAGCTGCAACACTGGAGGAAGCTCCAGTGTTGCATTCTCTCCAGAGACAGAAAAATCATCATTTAATTTCTCTAAGTCATGGAAAACACAAAAAATGAAGCCAACAATAATGGTAAAAAAACCCCACAAGAATTTACATTGTAAATTAGAGCTTTAGAGAAATGTTTTCTGAGTGATTGCTCAAAGAGTAATAGCTCTCAACATTATTTCTAAACAATACACAGTTTCAGTATTGATCCCAGTGATCTGGTTCTTACCTACTACAGTGTACAAAAATCTTTTGTGGAGGATCTATACCCAAAGTCTCTGTAGGCCCCTACTGTGAGAAAATTCTCTTTCTCAAGATTACTTGGCTTATAATTTATGACAAAAAAAAAAAAAGGGTATGGATGTTTCTCTAAGCTCCTCTTCAAACTGTGGGCTGTCAATCACTGAAGGAAAAAGTGAGGGAGGGAGGGGGATGGAGGGAAGGGGAAAAAGGCATGCACATTTCCACACACAAAGGAAGTAGAAGGCATTCCCTGTGATGGGCACATAAGACACGACTTTCTGAAATCAAATCCCCAGATTTACCCTCCCCTTTCCTGTCTGTCTTTCATTATGCAGTGTTTGTCATATTCTGTTTTCCCATCTGGTGGCAGCTGTGTACATCTAATGCATCCTCCAAAACTTTCGACTTTTTATCCTTCTTTGGCTCCTCAGTTCATTTGCTGTTAACTTCTTAAAAGCTTTTCTCAGAAGCAGTCACTGGGGTGACGCGTTTCCACTCTGCAGGTGTAAGGCAGGCATTACTGCTGCTCCCTGTGTTGCTTGCCCCATTCTGAACCCCACTTTTATGGCTTTTAGATTACAGTAATAGGCACACACTATAGAGAACAATATTCACAAATGACCCCGTTGTTCAGTATGCTGCATCCCATATGTTTGCTTATGGCAATAAATCCAATTGCATTACTTCAGCTATGGCAGATTTATACCTGCTTCCTATCAGTCAATGAATTGACTTTAAAATTTTGTTCAGAGTTTTTCATTACCCGTCTGAATCATCCCTTTCATACCTATCAAAATTGGTCTCCATTGATACATAGCCTCAGTCCTTACTTTCTAATAATAAATCTCAAATTCATCAGCCCCCTTGCCAGGTCTCTCATCCATGAGTAGCAGAGCATTCACCTGTTATGCCCCTGAGCTGTGGAATTCCCTGAACTCAAGTCTCATCTCCAAATCCCCTGAGCTTTTCTAATCCCTCTTTGATTCACACTTATTAAAAATTACTTTTCATACTTGATCCATTACTGACACATGCTGTAGGCTTTACTGAAATAAAAATGGTTTTATTTTCTTTATAGATGATGCACCAACAATGTCAAAAAAAAAAAAAAAAAAAGAAAAAGAAAAAGAAAAAGAAAAAGAAAAAGAAAAAAAAAAAGCCCGTTTATTGGTTTTCTATATAGATTGCCAGACTTGCTTTTAAAAGTAGAAATTCCTAATGCTATTAGCAGCATATCATGAATCATTGCAGAGAACTGAGTAGGCATATCATAAAAATCTAATTTGTAGTAAAGGCATTTTACAAAACATTAGCACCCAATCATTCCTATGGCCTAATTGGGTGCTATGCTCAAGAAAACTGAAGCAGAGCCAGAAAACTCTCCAGGACATTCCTGAAGGGACTCAGGTGTTCCAGTGTCCAAACTCTGGCCTGGCAAAAGGTCTTTTGCCAGCAGTAGATATGCCTGTGTCTGTTCCTGCATACACTCAGCCTGCTGTTTACCAGTTGGAAAAAACACATCTTATTACAGGAGGCCACACATTATTTGGTGCTTCAAGGTGAAGCACAAGCAGCCCTGAAGGATGTTAGGGCTGTAACTCCTGAGGGCAGGCATAATCCTGACCCAGGATCTGCATCCAAGTGACCCTATGCTTCATGTCACCCCTTCAGGGTGGAGTCAGTGATGGCTTTGAAGGCAGGTTTAGCCCAGAGGAGCACATTTGTGGGAATTGTGTATGGGAGGGAGATTCTTTTTCTGATCATGTGAAATGGCTGCACTTGCAATTCTTTGTATTCTCTGAGTTTACTAAACTTAATAAACTGTGAGTTTTCAGTGATTTCTCAAGTCTTGCACATCCCACTGAACCCTGTGCAACAGGGCACTGCTCAGCCCCGGCTGCTCTCTGAGCACACACCTGGGGGCACTGACCAGACTTCCCGTGGCTGGGACACGGAAAGAATTGCCATGGTGTGCTTCTTCAGTTACCAGAAATATTGAATAGCACTGGTGAAGGAAAACTCAGACAAGAACCAACAGGCAAATGATGATGGCTTCTCCTTCATATTTATATTCTCCCCCAGTTAAACAGTCTGTAACAATGCCCAACAGGGTATATATATTTCTCATTCCTATCTTTACTGGTTGAGTTCTAAGTCTAAGGTTTGGTCTGAGATTAATAGCAGGTCACCAACTCGATTTATGGCAATGCTTTTACTCACATAGCTCATCTGTGCATTGAGTTTGCTTTAGTGCTCTGGAACTTCTTCGCTGTTCTCTGGTTTCTTTAAAATCAGCATCATGATTCAGAGAGTTTCCCAAAAAGCCCTGCAAATACTTGGGTGCATGTTATCTGGTCCTGTAAATTCAAAAAACCCTATAGTTCTGACAGTTGTCATTTAATGATCTCCCAGTTTATTGATCAAGAAGTAGTTCTTACCACTGTCAGATGTGATTACATCATGCTGGTTCTTTCCAAACCAGAACAGCAATACTCAGTGGGTTCTTTCACCTTTTCTGCACCATAGTTGACAGCTTTACCTCTTTTTCTAGGTTTTCTAGAGGCTGTGCACCACTCTCAGTGTTCCATGTTTCTGCTGCACTGAAAGGATTTCCTCCTCTTCACTCCACACTGTTATTCTCTCTAACTCTTCCACACATATCTATAACTCCAAAATAGCAAAAAAAAAAAAAAAGAAATATTCCTCCAACAGCTTCTCAGTTCTCAAGATATTTTATAATGGGTTTAACAAAGAATGTTATTCCCTTTCAAATTATGAAGCTTTCTTACACCATTTTGAAAATGTAATTTTATTTTGTAACTCTGAAAACCTTAACTACAGTTTTGCACAGTAAGGTCTGAAGTTTATTACTGGCTGAAGACAATGCTTCTTTGTACTTAACAAACAGAACCATACATACATTTTCCTTCAAATTTGATATTTACTTCAATAAATATTTCCCTTTTTCTTTTATTTCATAATGAATATTGAGGCTGTGTGCTGGTCTGAACACTTTTTGTGCCAGAAGTGGTTATCTATGAAATTTTTTAAACCGTAAATAGAAAATCTTTAGAGGAAAAAGTGCCTTTGGCAAGCCATTCTCCTTTTTCAGTTGTATTTTTCTTAAAGGTAGTGTGAGGAGCTGTCTCTGCCCTTTCTATCAGATGTTATTAATGTTAGGCCATGCTCAGGTGTTTTTCAACACCTCTGATGCAAAAGTCAATTAGTAGTGGTACTGTAGAAGGGAAAAGGAAGCACATTTGGGTTTTTTTGGCGAAAGGCAGAAAAGTGTGGCTTGCATTACTCCACAAAGGTCTGCTGAAGAGAATACATCCTGAGCCAGAACACCTGGTTTAACTGGTGGTTGCAGCAGAAGACAACTGACTTCTTCTTGTGATCTTAAATTCCCACAGCACCATTCTACTTGCTGCACCAGGGAATGCCAAGGGGAATGGCCCCAGTGCCACGTGCCCCAGGGGCTCTGTGCCATCCCTCCAGGGTTTGTGTGCTAAAGACCCTCCACTGCTGGTTCAGGCTTTTCAGGGATCTAGCTACTTATGCTGTGGATAGTAGGCAAGGGACAACAACATTTAGGGCTTTGAACTCACAGTTTAGAAACTGTAGGAGGGAAAGTGTCTGTTTAGTTTAAGTTTCTGGATGGAGAAGCTCCTCCAAGCATGACAGGCAGCTCAGGAGTACATACACAAGTGGCTGTTTAAAAATTTAACAAGCAGGCAGCGGAGGCTGCTGTAATAGGTTGATCAAAAGCAAGAGCCAGCATCCTGACAGTGAGTGAGTGGTAATAGCTATGATGGGGTTGGACTCTAAAGGGCCTGGAAGGCAAAAGCAGTTATTTCTGATGCAGCACAGGAAAAGGAAAGATGCCAGAAAAGGATAATGAAAGAAACTGATCTTTTCAGTACTATCTCCACAGCTACAAGTGGAACAGAACACTATTTGTCAAGGCCAGAGTGAGGGATGTTGCTGTAGCTGAGAGAGATGAGAGTCTCAGTGAGCTGCATATAAAATCCTGTATGAAAATCTTTTTCAGAAGTGATAAAGGAAGAGAATCTGTGGGACTGAGATGTTGTCCAGAAGCTTCTTTAGTCAAAGACTGTGGAGGCCTGACTGCCAGGTAAGGGTGAGGACAGCAGGCAGGGGCTCTTCTATTCCTACTGAGCTTTCCTGATGGCTCCCTGAATGCAGGTGCCAGAGGTGGGGACAGAGGTGACCTTGAGGAAAATATGTGGATGTTTTCATTAGATGAAAGAAAGAGGGATTAAATGTTTTTAGAAAATATTACCTAGGATCAAACAGCAGGAAGGAGACAAGAAAAAGAAGCTTTGGGAAGCAGCTGAAGAGAGCAGGAAGGGGGTAGCAGGATTAGACACCTAGTTGTTTTTTCCCTTTCTTCTCAAAGTCCCATCACTTCAGTTACTTCATTCCTGTGGCTCATCCCTCACCTGCTACAAAGGACTGCAATGGAATAGTGATGTGGAGGTGGGGAGTACCAAGGCCACTTTATGCCAGCCTGAGGTGGCAGAGCAGGAGACAAACTGAACACTGCCAGCCAGCAGCCAGTCACCCACGCTGATTTGGCAGCAGCAATCACTATAGTTTAGCAAAACCCTCTGCAGGTTGTTGATTATCTGGGAATCTTCTCTGAAAAGCCAAAGCTTGCCTTTTTTTTTTTTTTCTTTTTAAGGAACTATTTAATTTTTTCCAATGTTCTGCTTAGTCATTCTAAAATATTCCTCTTCTGATTAGCTATACAACACATGGCTCAGTGGGAGCACTCTGTGGTTACAGACTAATTCCAAAACCAATTTAAAACAATGTAGATGTAATTTACCATGTATATGCCTCTAACATTCCCTAGGCAGTTGTACCCCTTATTACAATCAGGGAAAGTCTTTTAGTGTAGTTCTTCAGTTTTCCACACATTGCTACTTTGAAATAATGATTTAAAAATACTTATAGCTCTTACAGAAAATTAATCCACTTATATCTCTACAGCCTTTCTGGGTCTAGTTCTTGCCTAAAATTTTTGTAAAATATAGTGTCAAGAGGAAAGATGCAGAGAAAATTCTGTTTATACATTGAAAGAGTCAGAGGACAGAACGTAGTCAAGAAAGCCAGGGAAAGTACAAATCGAAGCCAAGTATGAATCACAACATCAGAGGCAATTAACAGCTCAGGAAACAAAGCTTTAGCTGGAAACAAGACTAAAAAGCTTGGAAACCATTTGCAAAAGTAGGTTACCAGTTATTGAAGGTAAATTTTAGAAAAATTTCAATGGAAACAGTTGAGAGGACCCAGGCAGCAGCAAATCCTGCAAGGGAAGGTAAGATAAACTGGGAAAGTTACTTTTGTCACTCTTTACATGGTATAAATTTGTAGAAAACTTTGCCTAGATCAGTGAACTGAGAAGGTAGGAGAAAAGTTTTGAGATCTTACCTTTGGACTATCATCTGACCGCCAAATTAGAAATTTTGTTACAAAAATAAAAATGTGAGTAAACAATTTGACATTGGAAAAGGAGTGTTACATTGCATAGAACCATACAGTACTTTATTATTGAATACTTTATTGAATATTTAAGTGACAATTTCTCTGAAAATAGAGAATTTAACACACAAATTAACAAATACTTACAGTAAAGCATGGCAAGTTGTAGAAGGGAATCTGAATTGAAAATGACCTTCTGCTCTTCTGCATAGAGATACAACATATCTACAGTTTCCCAGATCCAGTTGGTGCTTGATTTCATAATTTCTATCCATTTTATGCTGCCTCTTCTGTCCCTCAGAAGTGCCAGGTCCTGTTGGATAACAAGCATGTAGGACTAGGACTTATTTTCATATACTTAGCTCTTTCTTATCAAATACAGCCATTTTGATATTTTCTTGTATAATTTCTGCCATCATCCAAGAGCATTTCACAAAAGCAATAAGGTATTATTTTCTGAGTCTCTGACAATATTGTTTGTTCTTAAAAAACATGAGGTTACTGAAGAAAGGAGATTAAAAAGGCAAGCCTAAATCTAATAAGAAAATTGCATAACTGGGAGAACCCTACATATTTATCCCTTCAAATAATGATGAGAGTGTCCTGAGGTGAGACAAATACCTGAGTCAGTGTGCTCATAATAATTACATCCGAAATTAAGTTGCACATAGTACAGTCACACTTGAATTAAAAAAGGGTTATCCAAAGAGGTAAGACTGATGTACTTAAAGTTCCCCAATGCTAAAAAATCCATTTTCTAGAGTTCCAGACTGTAAAGTGTCCTTTCTTGTGTCGTCAGTCTCAAAGACAGAAAAACTGAGTACTGTACATGATTTCAACAGCATTACTCCTGTGAGTAAAATAAGACTTCTTTGGTGAGGCTTAATGACAGCAATTAGTAAACTATTACGTTAAATTCACCAGTTTGACTGGAAAAAAAAGCATTCCTAGTTGGTAAAATGTAACAACAAAACACCCAATTTAAAATATACATCAACATTTTTAATATATCAGAATGAAGATTCAGATTTCAGGTGTCCTGAGTTGCAAAGTTTTTGGATGTTGTATCAAAGTGAGCTTGTGAACTCCACACACAGATGATGACAATGAGAAAAGAACAGGTCAAACTTCACCCCTCTTGTATCTCCATTGAAACCTACAAGATGCCCAGAAAGTTGGTGAAGTCCCTGACAACTGGAAAGAGCATTCTGAGTAGATCTGCTTGCATTATCAGAGCCAGCTAGAAACTGTTTCTGTAGATGAAGGCTGAACTTTATTCAATCACCTGTCCAAAGCAAGTAGAGAGTAGCTGCAGCCAAAATAAAGCTACATGCATTGTTTTGCATAAGGCCCTATGCATTACTGGAAGAAAGGTTAAATTACTTCCTTTCTCTTAGGCTAGATTTTAAAAACCAAGGGAAAGAACCCCACAAATTCTCTCTCTGAGGTAGTTTCACTTGGACAAACTACCTATCTGATGGAGATAGTTAAAAGTAGAAGATTAATTAAGACAGAAAGAGCATTTCCTTGAATATTAGCAGAAATGCTTGGCATGTGTCAGTGTCAGGCACAATTATCAAAAAGCAAAACATACAGAATTTAAATGGGACAGTCATCCTAGAATTCTTGTGTTTTGTTTCTTACCTTGTCCATCATGGGCTGTCAGGTCATCCTTTTCATTACCATTTCCAAGGATTGTTAGAAAGCAGAGCTGCCTGGGATGTGGAGGAAGAGATTCTTACTTTTCCTTTGAGTTGTTAGTTTCTAACAGAACAGTTTCTAATGAAAAACACTGAACAAGAATTTTGTAAAGAAACATGTGATGTCGAAGATGACCTGTGACCAGAGCTCACTGCAGAGTTTAGATCCAGGATCTAAACCCTTTTCTCCCCAGCCAGTTCAGAGCAAAAATCTGAACATACACGTCTCAGATGCAAATTGTGACCAGCAGGAATTCTGTACAGAGTAGGGGAAAACAGAAGAGAAAGGAGAAAAAATAGCTCTCTTGCAGCCCCCCTCTACTCAGCGTATCATGTCATCGCCTCAAAAAGCCAGCCTTCCTCACTCAGGTGTGCATGCTCATAAACACATTAAACAACAGTGAGTTCAGCTTTTTGATCACAGATCATCACGAAGTACACACCAATAAACTTCATCTGCAGTGTGCAAGAGTATGGCTTTCTTTAAACTTTTAAAAATGTTTTTCAGAAGTGGACAGCCAGAAATAAAACCGGAGGAAAGAGCAATGTGATCTTTTTACCAGGAACATCCAGCTGTCCCTAGTTAGGCACACACGTAAAAACAGGGCTGACTCTTTTGTTCAGACATGGAATTGGTCATCCAATGTAAAGATTCAGGCTATGCCATCCAGAGTTAATGATATAAAACACAGGAAGCATTTCCCACAAACCAGTTTTCAAAACATCCCTTGTGGCCCAGGATCAAACAAACAGAAAGTCACAGCAAGCACTCAAAAAAGCATGGAGAAAGCCTACTGCAAAGTTGTTTGCACAGAAAGGTAGGTTTTGTGTGATTCACACACAATTTAAAAAATGGAAGATCCCAAAAATTAAATATTAGGAGGGTTTTTTTTATTCACTGACAGAGATGGTAGGTGAAGTAGAGTGAGAAGCAGCTATTTCCAGTTGCAACACTGAGAGCACCAGTGCAATCCCGCTGTCCTTCACTCAGTCTTGAAAATACTTTCCTGCAGGGAGTTGAAAACAAGCAATGAAATCCAGGACATTTAAGGAGCAAAGAGTAGCTTACAGAGAAGGTAGAGGAATGTTTGAGTTGATCTTTTACTATGAAGCAGAAGAACATTTCCCCATCTCCAAGTGATCCTGTTCCTCTGCGTAGCAAGTGGTACCATGAAGAACAGGCAGCCAGCACGTGTCAGAGCAGAGAAATGCATCCCGACCTCATGCTCACACACAGAAAACAAGGAAAAGCTTGGGTCCCCCACATTGGATCCAGGAATTTAAGTGGATGTTTGTTCATCAAACAATTTGAATTTTTGACATGTAGATTGCTTTTTGAAAGAGAGCTTCTATACCCATTTTTTTCCCACCACTAGAACTGGAAGAGCAATTTCATATCTGATTTTCTACTGAATTACTTTTCTTAGTTTAGTTAGAGAAGGCAAAAAGATAAAGTATTGAATTATCCAGATCCTCATTTCTTAGCATTTTATTGATAAGAAAAAGCTTGTTTTTCAAGCTATCCCACTCCAGCCACTTTTCTGAATAAATACCAACTTATTTTCTTCTCTCGTTTCTTCCTCTTAGCATAAACAACAGCCTGACAACAAATGTGCAGGCAAACAAACATTTTCACAACTCAAAGTATAGAAGGAAATAGCACATTTATCTGTAGGAAGATACTGAGAACTTCTGTTTATATGTGTCCAGAAGATATGATTAGTTAAAGACCATACACCTAAATTTTCAAATTTTTTTGCTAATAAAAGTGTGTGCTCTGTTTTGTTTCTACACAAACATAGGACTCCTCAAAGTTGTATCTTTAAAATACATATACAAATCACTGTCAGGAGTTGAAATACCTGTCCTTTGCCATTTCTAGGGAAGAACCTCAACCTGAAAAGAAAAGGAATTTGACAATGAAATGATTGTTGGAAAGTTGATATCCTGCTAGGTATTTTGAGTTTTCTGGAGAGACATAGACCTGTGTGCATTAAATATAATTTTGTGAAAATTACTTAAAAGAGCATTGTGTAAGAAGTCCATACACATTGTAAACAATACAACCTACAGAAATAAAAGGGGAAGGAAAAAAATGCCTTATAAATAATCAAAAAGTTCAAGGCTGCATCTTTGAAACATTCATTGGAAAACACTTTCTTTGCATAAGAATTAGGCAAGTCTACAAACTTCAAAAGTATTTTTTAAATATTATTTGTTTCTTGTATTATTCATTATTAAAATTAAATAAGTGAAGGTTTTTACAAGAAGTTAGAAGAGCTGCCTAAATGGCCTTAAGTTCAAGTAGATGTTTTGGAATAATCTTGGTTCGTTATGATTGTTTTACACTAACTAATTGGACTACCTGTTATCAAGGTTTAGCTAATTACTAGTCAGACACTTGTTTTGTACAGCTCAAGTAGCTTTGACAATTGTTGAAATTAGGCCTTCTTCCCTTTCTTGAAAACTCTGAAATAACAAAATCAAATCCTGCCAAATATGAGCCTCAATGTCAAGCTGTGAATTTTTATTTGTGTAAAGTGAAGGCAATCAGAAGTGCAACTAGAAATGCCTATGGCAACAGGGAAAGAGAAAATAAAAGACTAGAACAAATAAGAAAACAATCATAATGAACCCCATGAGGAACAGATTAAAATTATCTCAGATTGTTCTTCTTCACCAATGGACCACAGTTCACCACCATGAAGTGGCTTTCTGTGCCAGACAACTTGTGGTGTCCTCTGCCCTCCTGCAAGGAATTCCTCCAGCTCTGCCACGTTCCCCCATGCCTGTGGGCATCCCTCTTCCACCCAGCCCACTACATGGATCCAACCTGCTTATTAGACCCACAGGCAGGGCAAGGGGCAGACCTTGGTGTCCTCAGTGCCAGCCATGTGTGCTGTTGTCCCACGTGAGCAGAGCAGGCAGACACAGAGCCATCAGTGCAGCATTTCTGGACCTAAAACACAGGCTCCTGCCCCTGCTGAGGAGACAAGTTGTGGTAGGGGGTAGGAATGTGGTATCCATAGAAAAGCTGCCCTTTCTGTGAGGATCTGTGACAAGTGGAAAGGTGGAGGGACTGACAGAGCAAATGCATATATTTTGTTGCCTTAAGGAAAAGGGTTTTAGAGAGGGAGAAGAAATTTCCAAGTTTCTTACAGTCTTCACTGTTATAATGCATTTTTGCCCACTCGCAGCTATCGGTTCATTATTTCAGCTCCAGTCCTACCTGCCAGGTTATTCAAGTACCATACAGTAAATTTGTGCCAGGCAGCTTCTCTCCTTTCTACTATTCATATTTCCTAAGGAGACAGCACCGTTCTTACAAGAGGAGGCATTTAATTCACAGCCCTGCCACGGGCTCCCTGTGTGACCAGAGACAAGCCACTTAACCTTTCAGTGCTTTGGTTTCCCCTTCTCTAAAATGGGAAGAATAACAATGCATTTCTTACCTTTTATTCATTTTGTCTGTTTAGACTCTAAGCTCTTTTAGGGTGGAGGTTATCTGCACTAAGTTACAGGACTGCAGCATTTATCAGTATAAAAATATCAGTTGCCCGTGTAAAATAGTTCAGAATTTTTATTTTCATAGATGAACTGAAGTTCAGCACTATCTGAGCAAGTGCAAAATGTTCAAATGCTTTTTTAAAAAGCAAGAAAATTGCTCCACACTGCCTGTGCTTACAGATACTCTGCTGTCAGCCTCTAACAGGCATATTTAAGCAGCACTGCTGTGCCTGGATTCCTGATTTGTGACAGCAGAGAATCTTACAGATGGAGGGGGGATTAGGGACTGCTTTGTCACTGAATTCCCTAGTTTTCTTGTTTAGTGCATTGTTAATGTGACTTTAATGTAGACTTGCAGGTCTACATTAAATGTATGATTTTAATGTAGATTTGCAGGTATATTCTTCCTTGATGCAGTTATCTCAATATGCAGAGTAGCCACAAGAAAGACAATATTTCTAGTTTCAGTCCAGAACATGTCACAATCTGGGGGCTTAAACTGCTAACACTTAAATGCAGCCATCTGCTGTGTATTACAAATAGAAAGAAAAAGTGTGTGTGTACTGGCTTGCTAAGATCCCTCACTCTCTACTTACACTCACCTAGACACAAGCACAGGCCTTCCACGTTCAACGAGAGTGTTTGTGACTTTTTTGAGACTGGGGAAATGGACACATTAGTCTACACTGAGGCTCAGCATGGAAAGTGGTAGAATTGCCTGATAAGCTTGTGAAAATGGAAAGGCATTTGTCTTTTAGGCTATCAACCTTGTAGTCATGTCTGCAGGCTTTACTGCAGATGTCACAGTCAGGGTGGCTTTGTTCTCCCCTGCACGAGCTCCTACCTCTCCAAGACAGCAGAGGACAAAGGCTCCTGGGCTTGGAACCTGTTTTATGGAGTTCACAAGGTTGACTCACCCTTCCCAGTAAATTTATACTGAGATCTTTGGGAAGACAGAGGGAGAAAGGGAGTATGAGGGACTGGAATGAAGAAACATATCTTGTCCAACTACCAGCACTGTTGAATTATTAATGTTTTTTTCAACAAAGGCTGTACCACGGACGACAAGAGCCTCAGCAATTAGACAAGTCACCACTATGAAAAATATTTTCCCCTATACTTAAGACAGCTAGGACATTCTTTTAGTTGAATGTCTAAAGATCTCAACCTTTACTGAGAAATTTCCTGATTGGTTTGGGGATTTTTTAGCATCACACTCAAATTTATTCAGCATATGAATTTCTAATGCAATCTGAATTTTGTGTCCAAGATGGTGACTTCCATTTTCAGAAACAGCAAAGCTCCAAATCACAGGGACAATACAGCAACTATTTTAGATTTCACTCAATACTATATATTGCTGATGGCCCAGGTTTCTAGGGAGTTGAAAGTTTGCCTTTGAAGTGCAAGGTAGGAAAACATATATTTTAAGAGTTTCAGATCCCAGCTTTATTTTTAATCATCCAAGACTCTTGTTTTTCCTTTAAATCTGTCCTCTGTCAGCTCTTTCTGGGCAGCTTCTTTCAGAACTGATCAGAAATAATCAAGTGAAAGAGAGCAGAAATTCTGGTGACATTTACAAGTATTCACAAAAATCAGAGGCTTAGAGCAGGGGTTTAATTCACACTCAAATATTTGAAATCCTAGTCAACCTGATTTATAAGTGAAAGTGGGTTTGCATCAAGGTTTTTTATGATACAAATTTTTCAATGTAAAGCAATCATGCAAAAATAAATGTTAGAATCAGCTGGAATGCAAAAAACATGAAACAAACCCACTTTAACATTAAATAAATGTATATTGAATTAAGAAAAGAAAATATTTCTTTGTACTTTATATAGAGATGTCTGTTTACCTTGACTATGGTGTGATTCTTAGGGTATCCTGCACAGGGTCAGGAGTTGGACTTGATCATCCTGATGGGTCCCTTCCAACTGAACATATTCTATGATTCTATGACATATTCAAAGTTTTATCTTTGTTCAAAGTGCAGTGATGCATAGGAAATAGTTTGGATTGTTTTTTTCCAAAATTATCAGTATTAATAAACATCATGGTTTAATATACAATAATAGTTTTTCATGCAAGCAGAGGCTCTTTGTTTCCCACAAAGTTGAAAAAAGAGAAACATTTTCATAGGGAGATACCATAAACACTTTGGCACATGAAATATTTCCTATAAGAAAACCTGTTCATGTTACAGAGAATGTTGTCCTCAAGTTCTGTGTCTTCAGGGCATCCTGAGCGTTGAGAGCTCCCTCTTTAACATAGAATGGTTTCTCTTCTTTTGACAGGGAGAAAAGATGAGCCTGCACTTTCCCTTTCTGTGCAAACAGCAGTATTAATGCTGTGTTACTTCAGGGATAAATCCTAAACAAGTCCCGTGGTCCATAATCACCAGAACTACAACCAAAATAATTTGCTATCTAAGCAAAACGAGGAAGACACCAAACAGAAGGCATACTTGTAGTTCTAAATATTCCATTGTAACCACAAATTATCAAAGGAAAAGTGTCAGGGCTGGAAGCAGCAGAGGAAAGTTGTTCATTTAGTAAACAACTGTAGATGGTAAAATGTAATTATCACAAAAGCAAACTTTACTAAGGGGATAAGTGTGAGACTGTAACAGTAAAATGTCTCTTTGCGTTTCTAATCTGACAGGCTGAAAGTTCTCTGGAGGAAACAGTTCTTAATAAAACCACAGAGGCAAGAGGTTCTTTTCAGCTCTTGTTCTCCACTGTGCCTCTGGTAATAAGCTTACAAAGCAAATTAAACTTGTTTGTTTGCAGTAGTGACCACGTGTGGAAGATAAACAAAAGCTTTGCTCAGTATTCACTGGGAAAGTAATATAAGCAGATTTTAGAAAATTAATCATTCTTGACTCACAAGCTGAACTAATAATCTGGATCCCAGTTCTTTCAACCTTTAAAAAATGTGATAACTCTTTAAAGTCACTTTAGGGATGAATTAAAATGCTCAAGTGGAGTAATAAAAGCCAAGCTCATTCTGTGATCAGCCCTCTAAGCTTAAACCTTGACACAGGAGATACCAGAAGCACCACCTCTTTAAGAGCAGCCATACACAAACAGTTTCTGCCTACATTTTCCCTTGAGAGTAACTTCCTCAGAAGTATCTTTAATACTGTAAATAAATTTATTGCACCATTTTAAATGGGAAACCCAGTCTTTGGATTCTAAATTTTTATTTAAATATAGCCAACCCTCTCCTTGCCATACTGCTTACAATTCTATTATTTAGAGGCTTATTTCTACTCAGTTGCCAAAAATATGCATATGCAAAATTTGAATTGTGAAAAATAGATCCTAACATGGG
The DNA here is from genome assembly GCA_013400585.1 of Chloropsis cyanopogon. Taxonomy (NCBI): domain Eukaryota; kingdom Metazoa; phylum Chordata; class Aves; order Passeriformes; family Irenidae; genus Chloropsis; species Chloropsis cyanopogon. The sequence continues at coordinate 21,107 of WEZZ01008523.1, read as the reverse complement.
ACTGGTGAACAAAAATTCCCACACAGGGTCCTCATAGGTTCTGTCCTCTGAGTGGGCACAGAATTCTATTAAAAACAAAGGGAAGACTCCCACACAATGTCAACAATCAGAGCTGGAGATCTCAAAGGCACAAAAAAAGTAAAGTTGCTAAGAAATATTAGATGCGCAACCCTTTAGGACTATGAGGAGTTTTGGAGTAACCAGAAGCAATCTGTACTTCCACTTGCTTCCATTCCACAACAGTAATTCTGTAAATCCCTGCTCTACAAGGTCCAGTCAGATTTTGGAAGGTCCAAGAGGTCTTTTGAAAGAGACTTGGAATTGTTTCATCAGTTTAGCCAGTGCTAAACTGGAATGCAGAACATCTGCATTTGTTTCTTCCTTCCCCAGTCCCCAAGGTCCAGAAGAGCTTCAAACCACAAAATCAGTTGCCTGTGTAATAAAACACCAACCTGCTCTTGGAGAGTTATTATAGCTCAGCAACAAGTGTCTGGTTGATAAATCTGATGGCATTTATTCCTTGATTCTCCTGCTCTTTCTCAGGAAAAGATCCTTGAGATGTTTAACTGAAGTTAAATGGAGCTATGCTCAGGTAATGATGGTTGTTCCTAATTTAGCAGCTGTGCCTGAGTCTGTGGATTAGTGGTTTTTTTGTGGCATCTTAATCACATTTTCTGATATGATTAAGGAGCCAACATTGTCTTAAGTTTCAGGGCCATAATGCCCTATTGATTTTGAAACAAACTCCCCATTGATTTCAGTAGGAAACCCTGTTTTTAAAAGAAAAAAAGAAGAAAAAAAAAGAAAAGAAAAAAAGAAAAAATAATCAATGGCATATTATGGCCCTTGGAAGGTAAACAGGACAGGAAAAATCATTTGAAGATGTTTCAGGCATTACAAAGGGATTTTGTTTCAAAACATGAAGAAATAAGACTACTGCATTGCCTGAACTTTCTTATTGATTTCCACGTTCAACAAAGTATAAAGTACAAACATGCAATGTTCATACCTGCCTGAGGGAAAGATAATAAAACCTGCTTAAGTTATGGTGCCAGGCATGCCCAGTACACAGCTATAACAGCTGTATGATGGTGAGGGCAGAGCAGGATTGTAGTTTTCTCCAGATCAGTTATTCACTAGACTTGGTCAGAGAAAATATCTTTCCTCTAACACATAATCTCTGGGAATTTTAAAGTTTATTTGGGTTTGGCTTTGGGGTTTTGGGTTTTTTTGTCTTTTTAGCTAGAAATAAATTGCTGTTAGTGCAGAAGGTTTAGGTTTAGAGTAGATTTCTTTAAGCAAAATAAAATAAAGTAATACCAAACCCTAATAAAAATGGATAAAGCCTTCAATTTGTATTACTGTAAGATGTTTCCAAAGGAAAGAGGAAAAAAAGGCTACTTTATTAAAAAGAATCTTGCATGCTTTTCCTGCAACTTCCTCTCTCTTAGTCCTGTGAGGACATTGTAATGAGGAGCTACCAGACTCCAGCAGGGACTAGCTCTCCTCTCCAAGAGTGTCTCTGAACCTCTCTCTCAAAGACCAGCAAAACTTTATGGTACATTAGCCTGTCAAATAAAATCTGTAATATATGCTCTTCAGTTCCTTCTTCATGTGGTGCTTAGCTTTACTACACTGTGGCTGTCCTCATCAGGTTATTCTTCACGCCAGTACAGGTAATTTATTGTGATCACTAGCACTGTAAAAGCAGCAGAGCCAAATGGATGAGAGCCATCCATCCCACCCAGGAGCAGCGGGACTGTCCCTAACCAAGTGTGGAGAGCAAGGAGGGGCAGCCTGGGCCGACCTGCAGCCAGCCATGTGTGCTGTATCAAATAGCACTTAGACTCTGGGATGAGCCCCTGCTGACACCTCCTGCCTCCTTTTGCTGCTGTTTGCACTCTCACACAGCCTGGGAGAGGGGCAGGAGCGCTGCCAAAGCCCCTCTGTGCAGCCCCTGCAGCCTGAGGAGCACAGTTAATCCCCTGTGCACAGACTGGGGTCAGGGCTGCCAGAACACAGATCTCTCTCTAAAGCTGAGCATTTCAGCTGCTAGTCTCTGAAATGAAGGATTGAGGTCTCTAGATGGGACTCTAATAGACAAACTCTGGATATTGACATAGGTATCTCTGCAACACGCTCGGCAGTAGGTTACATGTTACTTCTGACAATGTCAAAAGGCATTATTCTCTCCACTTCCCTTTCTTTATTTGTGCCTAGACAGAATATATTTGATCTTCCTTAGGAAGATCAAATGCACATTCAAATTACAACAAGAGAGGAGAGATGTATTCCTTTCATGTCCTGGTATGGTAGTAGCAGTGAAAACTTGGAAGAAAAGGAAGAGCTTTCTAAAGATCCCACATCTTTGCTTCCCTCTCCCCCATCCACCACCCCTGAAATCAGCAGCAAAAAACTTTAAACTCTGTAAATTGTACAAAGGGAATAAACATTAAATAGAGCTATTAGAAATTTGGTATGTTTTGCTTTCTTTTGTGTCGGATTTGAGAGTAAGTCAGGAAATATTTTCTTTTAAATCCAAAAATGCAGTGAAAGAAGAAATGGATAATGATTGCTAAAAATGAAAGTTCTGCACAATCAACTCCACCCTGTGAAAATACCTGAGCACCCCTGTGAGTCCCTGTGATGGTTTCTCTCCCTGCCCTGAGGGAAACAATCTTTGCCTCTGTCCTGGCACCTTCTCCCCCTTCCAACCAGCTGCTGTGGATCTCCCAGCTGCCCAGAAAGGACCCTCTACCCCACATTTCCATGGGATAGCTTCCCTAAGAAAATACACAACCCTCAAAAGAGGAAAGAGAAAAATTACTTTTTTAACACAATGGTGATGAAGGAACCTTCACAGACCTTTTCTTAAATGCTCTGTGCTGAGTGTTCAAGGAGAAAATAAAAGTGATTTAGATGTTATTTTGTCCCAAAGTGAGGCTGGAAATGCAGTAACATCTCCAACAAAATGCTCAAGGGGGTTTTCAGCCTGCAGTTCTAGCACATATTCATGATCAATGAATAACCCATGGATTCCAGGGTCTGTAGAAATTCATGAACATGTTACCCTAGGACTGCTCAAAAAAATAAAGAAGCTATCACAATCTCCTAGCTTACAGATGAGCTTTGAGTGAGTTTTTAATGACAGAGTTACACAACAGATTATAATAATTCTGAAAATGAAGTCTAGTGAGGAAAGTAAAGGGAACTCACACAATACAGAGTTTAACAGTTTTGTATTTACCTGAGAGACTCAAATGGCTCCTACAGAACAATTATGTCAATCCAGAAACAGCACATTTCAGGACAATGGTGTTCTAAGAAAAGAAAAGGAAAAGCATGTGTAAATATTCAGAATATTCCTCACACCACAAGAACCCAATTCAGAATTCAAACCGAAGCTGTGTCCTGAATGCATTGCCCCAGAGATTGGCCTTTCCTGTGGCTCTGAGATCAGCTGAAAGCCAATTATAATGTGTGATCCCAGGGAAAGAGGAAATTCTTTTTTGTTATTCAAAACAGAATTCCTCTGTAACTGTGGCTGTAAAGTGACTTCTTGAATTTCTTTACATTTCAAATGCATCTGCTTCCTTGACTAGTAGTGTTTAGTATTTAATAAGAGGAAGAAAAGGTGATTCTGCTTTTCAAATAGGTGGTGAATTTCAAAGCACTCTACTTGTTTCTGCTGTTATTTTTGAGCGTGAATGTCACAGAATAATTCTGCTGTTATTTCTCCATGTTATTTCTTGAGTTAAAAGACCTGACTGCTATACATTGCAAGGTTGCTGATTTCCACTGCAATTCTTATGTGTTCAAGCTTACATTATTTATACTGCTTTGTCTGCTGCCTTCATACCTAGCTGTTGTCTTCTTAAATATTAAAGTAATATAAGGAACTTTTCAATATGTTTTATACTTAAAACAATATCATATGGCACACAAAGTCCCTGTGTTGTCAAAGGACTAAACTCACAGACCAGCTTTGTTTTCTTATTTCAGAAGAAAAGCTCTAAGATGAAACACCTAGACATTTATTCTATTGTGCTGTTTGCATTTGAAAATCACAGAGATTTGATGCAATATGTAATCAAATGTAATTAATCAAATGTCTCTGTAATCACACAAGATGGTCTAACTGAAAGTTCATACAAGCTAGTGTCACAAGCAAAGGACAGGGTATCAAAACACAATAAAACAAAAAAGGACAGCAAATTAATCAGAACCACCCCATCACACGGAGTCTGTCACTGAACTGAGGTTACACAGCAACAACAAAACCATCTTCAAATAATCCACCTCGGTAACTTGATTCTCCAATTCAAAATGATGCTGCTCTTTGGGGACTGGTGTTCAGAGCACCAAAAGTGCTCCCTGCAAAAAGGAGAACTCAGGTGGCTGAAACAATTCTGAGACCTCAAAAGACCTTTCAGCCTGGGGAGGAGCTGGATGGCATTTGCTGTGCAGTGCAGGGAATTGCCAAGGAGGCTCCCCTGGGGTCGAAACAGTGGGATAAGCTATCCATAGCCATGGGCTTGGCCACCTGGCTGCAGGGCACAATAAGGAAGCTCTGCAGTGGAGGAGGCTGGCTGGCTCCAAAGACAGACAAGGCAACAAAGAGGTGCTTGCAATAAGAAAAAAGTCTCCACAAACCGAGGTCATGATTTCAAGGGAGCACTGTCAGTTTTCTTGCTTTTCTTGAGGTTCTGGGCATTTTAAACAGGCTCTGGCAGAAGAATGACAGGTATTGGGTTTAGTCTCTTACTCTCCTCTATAATATATCACAGATTTCCCTAGAATGCACATATTCACAAGTAACTAGCAAAGCTTACCACTGCGTGGGCCTCACATGGGAATCCCCCTGACCCTTTCTGAAAGACAGAGCGGTGCAGCCAGGGGAGATCACCTGAGTGGATTTTTGTTGTTTGTTGTAGGAGAGGGTAGAGTTCTTTTAAATACATTTCTCTAGAATTCATATTACTCAGAACACAAAGTGACAATCAGGTGATAGCTTATAGGTCTCTCTATTTATTTCTAGTTATTTCTTATTATATTTTTTGCACATTTACCTGTTAATTAGAAAACACACAAATATCAGAAAACTTGTGAAGAACTGAGCACCCACTAAAAAGTCCCCTATAGTGAGTCTAAAAAAACAGAAGTACCTTATCAAAAGCAATAACTTGTAAAGCCCCTATCAGTATCAATAACTTGTAAAAGATGAAAAAAATTGCTTTCCATAGAGAAACCCCTACAGTAAGAATGAAGGGAATTTTTGACAACTTCATTCCCCTTCCCTGGATGTACAATGTCTAGTCACTACAGTGCATATAACAAGTAATAAAAATGTAGATGGGTGATATAAACAAGATATTATTTAAGGTATGAATTTATTCTTCATTGATATTGAGACAGAATAAACATCTCCTCATTGACAAATGAAAATAATTTTTAGGACAAAAGGAAGAAGGGATAGAGAAAAATTAATTACTTTTCTTCAGAAGGAAAGAATTTTTACCTAGTACAGCTATGTTCCATGACATAAAGGGATACTGAGTATTAAATCTGAAATAGCATTCAGATTTTATTATGGCACAGATTCCAATAGGAATGGATTTCATTCTGAACCTGCAAAGCTGTACATAATATTATCTCTTCTTTCAAAACAAGTTTTAAAAGAAGTGAAGAAAATTCCACATTTTTAAATGTTAACTATGTCTTAAAAGAGAGGCTGCATAGAACTCTACCTTTGGGTAGAGTTGATTTGGTAAGGCTTATTTCTCAGCACTATACAGCAACATGCAAACCCCTGGGGATACTGATTCTATTATATGTTATTGTTCCTGAGTTCGGTGAATTTTTTAAGGGACCATTTTACCAATCAAGCTAACAGCAGTTCTGAAAATGTTCCAGTAATCTGTATTCTTTATTAAGCATATATTTGCTGACTAAACAAATGGCTCTTGTTTATTGCCATAGGATAATAGCTCTGGTGCTGTATTTGTCTGCAAGTCTATTGCATGATTTGCTGCCACAGAGAAATGAGAGTTTTGGCAAAGAGAAAGATCCAAGTGCAGAACCAAACCTCAATTCCACAGAACCCACCTGATCATGCCCATAAAATGATGGTGTGCTGCTGTTCTTTATTAACAACGCTGAACATTTAAGTCTATTAAGATGCATTTCAATACCTTGGCCAAATGCAAATTTCTTTCAACCTTTTCAGAGCAGTAAGATTTATCACAGTGTTTAAAGAATGATTGTGCCTCCTTTCTTATACAAACAGAATTTGTTTTCATGGGTACCATTGCCAGCAATTTAGCAGCTATAAATCAGTGGTCTTGATGTACTCCTGTAAATATTTGTGATGGAACTTGAGTAACAGCCCTGGCACATCTATTTTGATTTACTGAGAGATACTTGCAGGAAGGCAGCCACAAATCACACTGCAGTTCACATTGTTAATTACTGAAGTAATTACACAGTTAAAACACCATACAATGCAGAGAGCAACTCCTGTCTGCATCTCCTGTTACCAATAAAGGTGTTGTTTATGGTAGCACATGGGGTGACAGTTATGGCAAAAGGTAATGGTTATGAGCACATTTTCATCCTTGCGCTGCCATGATTACATCAGAAAGTAGGTTGCAGAATTAATAAACTGAATGTGAGCATGCAAAGGTGCCCTAGCATACGCAGATCTGAGAGGAAATGAACTTTCAAATCCAAGTTCAGACTGTATCAAAGTTTGTGTAGGCCTTTAAAATTAGAGGATTTTTGCTAAATTTGAATGAAAATAGTCTGCTCTATTGAGGCATTAAAGCATCCCTCAAATCACAGCAAGCAACACAACACTACAATCAATTCTTCTATTGGTGACTGTCCGTTCCCTGTACCCACCACCACCCCGATATGGTGGCAAGCATAGGGGACAGCCTCTGCTTCTTCCATCTGTTCCTTGTGCCACCCTTCATTATGACAGATTAAGAGCAGCTCCACTGAGTACAGCTGGGAGGGGAGGCACATATGCAGTAGGTCCACCCCACTGCACCAGTAATTACTACACAGAGGTGAAGGCAAAACACCTTCCTGGGCCCAAGCACTGATGAAGATATTTCCCAGTCACTGGTAGGGCTGCAGAGCAGCAAACTAATCCACAAGAACACAACACTAAAGTACGAAAATAACTTATGACACTGATCTCATTGGTTTAGTATGGAGTATTTTTTTCCACTTATGGGTACCCCAAATTACCTGAAGCCTTTAATAATACTTCTCTAAAAAGAAAATTCTATGGTGTAAAAGATTGCCTAGAACTGGAATGCCCAATTGCATATCTCTCTAAACCACCTGTTCATTTTTGCTTTTGTCAGCCTCAAATCTGAACGTAAGGAAAGATTCTGCAAATAGGCAGGCTATTAAGCGGAGTGAGGTTGTGTCTGTATCACTAAAGAATCCTTTTGAATTAAGTCTCTCTGCTTGGATGTGAAGTCAATAGATACCTGGAGGTATTTCTACTCCTCAACAGCCTGCAGAACATGTTATTCCATTTATTTTCCTTACACCCTGAAAGAAATATGTCTTACTAACCTAGAGAGCAGGCTGTATTATGTCATCCCTAAAACTCTGAAACCCTTCCTGTAAGGTTCAAGCATGGGAATTACTTGAAGATAATTGGAAGAAGGAAAGATGCATTGAGTAATAAAATGAAGTTAGTACAATATATGAGCACTAGGTAGACTGTAATTACTCAGCACTTCTTTGAGAAAAATCTCTGCCTTCATTTTCAACTGCCAACTTTCTAGAATTGTTGTGGCAAAATTACCCTTGACGATAAATATGATTAGTCACTTAAAATCTATTTCTGTATTAGGAAGGCTGCAGACTTGTAAGGTATAAAAATTTAACACAGAGTTAGGTATATTGCCAACTAGTCAGAAATCATTTCCCTAAATGACTCCCAGCCCCATTCTGGCTTCTCTGAGAGGAAGATCTTCAGCTAATCCTCCTTACAGTTATGAGGTCTCTAGGACAAAAGTCTATTTCTAATTTGGGGTGTGTATGGCAGTGTAGTGCCGGAGGATCCAGGAGTGCCAGGGCATCCAACAGGAGCCTGGCTGCTCTCCCCCTAAACCAAAGATGAAGCTACTCCTTCAAAGCCTTTACACCCTCACTGCCAGGTCCTCCACCCTTGGTATCTTTCTGGAAAGGTTGGAGTTGCAGCAGCATTAAGCCAGGCTCCACAGAGGGGCACAGAAGGACCTCAAGACCAGTTCAGAGCCTTCCTTATGCTCTGCCTTGGGCCTGCAGATAAAACCAGCAGCTGGAAGGGAGTATTCTAAGTCCATGAGGAGGAAACAACTTCTCCTTTCACTGACAGGAAGGGTCTCATGTGCTGAAATAATCTGATCTCCAGAGAGGTGAGGCCCCTTCTGGGGTGGCTCGGGTCCCCAGTAGCCTCTGTGAAGGTCAGTGACCAAGGCTTCCTGCAAACCTACTGCCACACCTGTCAGTGCGTGGCAGGCATCTGAAAAGCTCCTGCCAGAACATAAACACATTTCAACTTGTGCCACTTGAGTTGTTCTGTAAATCCATATTGCTCCACAAAGTCTTGCTTTGGAGAGCTGTAAACAACATGACACTTTTTACTTGTATTTAGAATCTGTTAGCTCAAATAACTTCATCATTTTAGAAGCAAAATTCATACACAACACTCCTTCTGTGAAGCTTTCCTTTACTGGATCAGAATGCAATAATTACAAGGTGCCTTATGTCTGGGAGCAATTTTAGGAATAGGTATTTTGGCTAAACATACTGAGGAAAATGTTTGCATTTGATAATTCCACACAAGAACCTTAACTGCATGTGAAGCCATCATCCTTTGTGGTCTGCCTTTAACCTGAAAGTGAGATTTTTTTTTTCCCTGGATGTAGCTTGCTTTCTTTTTTGTTAATGATAGGTGCCTCTGTTGTTTTTGTGGTCATTTTTCACACTTGATACCTAAAGCATTTTTGCATAGTGGAATAAGCAAGAAAACATTAAATACACATTTTTTTACAACATAATATCCAAGGCTTTGACCAAGCCTTCCTTCTACTTTGCATGATTCCAGGACAGCATGAATTTGAGTGAAAGAATCATGCATTACTAAAAAGATAAAACTTACATGCAATTTGAAACTAGGCACTGATACATATAATGATCTTTTATCCCTGGTGCTATATAATGGACTACTACTCTGGCCTTTCAAACTATTCTAGTTTTCCAACCCTATCTGCACATAATCTATAAATGTGTACATGACTATTTACAATAAAATTGCCTGTGGTCATTCAATATAAGGGTACTGTTTCAACTTGAAGTCTGTCTGCACTGCATATGACCCAAAAAAGGAAGGAATCTGAATGAAAATGACAAGTTCAACATCACTTCAAAAGGTTTTCTAAGTCATATAATTACATCAGTGAACACTGAGCTAAAGCTACAGTAGCTGGTATTAATTCTGTCACAGAAACACTCGACTCAAGTGGGTGCTCTGCCCTGCAATCCCTTCCTAAATGTGTATTATTCAAGCTCAATAACTAATTTTGCTGGAATAGTGCAGAAGCCTTCTGATATTAAAGTCATTACATCTCTCCAGAGTAGACATCATATTATTATTATTTTTAAATAAAAATCATGGCCATGACAAAAGTGAAAGTTTTATATTATGACCCTCAAGGAAGATATAAGGGCTGACTCCAGACTGTTATTATTCCCTGAGAATTTAACAAAGCTTTTTAAAAAGGACCTGTTAAAAAAATGTTCAGCAAAGATTTTCAAATTCCAATCTACATACAAATGTCTGAATTCAAAAAGTGCCTGAGTTAAAAAATATTTTACATTATATGATCTTCAAACTTTGAATATAATATTTAAAATGCACTGGTTAACCTTGTCCATAGATTTTAAATTTCCAGCAACAGAACTGGCCAGTAGGTATCAGTGCATACTACCGAATGGAGATTTTTACATTTATGCATACAGGCACTGGAAAGATACAAAGTTTTCTTTGCAAGCTGTTCCACAAGCTGACTGCAGCACAGAATTTTACTGAGGCGAATGTAAGAGGTTATGAAAATGAGGTGTGCTTGAATCTCTTTAAGGATGCCTGAGCTATTTTGCAGACCTGCACTCTGTCAGGGGTATAAGTTTAACCCTCAGAAAAATGGGGCACAAATCCTTACCTTACTGAACATCACAAGGAAATTTGGCTGGATTATGAGCAGAGTTTATTTGAAATGCTGCATGCTGAAAAATGACCAAAAATCCAAAGTAAGGTTTTGCAACATGAAACCTTGTTACATGCATTTGTTATTATGTTAAATTATCTCTTTTTATAATTATCATCTCACTGGTCTTAGGTCTCCACCAAAAAAAAAAAAAGAACACAGAAAAAATCTTCTTTGTGAATTTTTCTTATGCCATGATCTCTCTTTCTCCACATTCAGTACAAACAAATTGCCAAAATGCAAGGAGGCTACATACAGTATTTCAAGTATTATGTGGCAGATGAGGATGGTTCTAAACCATTTTATTACAGCCTTAATTCTCCTGACATACTAAACTCAGAAAGAAACTACTCAAATCTTGTAATATCAGCTGCTGTTCAAAAATCTGTGAATGGGATACTGTTCTCTGAATCCAGTGAGCACGCCTTGCCACCCATTTAAATGACTGCACAACTGGTACTACAATGGTGAATTTGGAGTGGCAAAACAAGGTTGTATCCTTGAAATTGTAAATGTATATACACATATGTATATTTGTCCCTGGAAAACTTACCAGAATGCAATAGGCACCTCACTAGATCCAGTTTTATATAATATGAGTGCCCATTTTGGCTGGCATAGAGTTCATTTTCTCCGTGGTAGGTGGTAGAGAGCTGAGTTTTGGATTCAGTGTGAGAATAATGTTGACCACACACTGATGGTTTGGCTGGAGCTGAGCAGTGCTTGCCCTAAGTCAAGGACTGTTCAGTGTCTCAGGCTCTGCCTGGGAGGAGAGGCAAAAGATTTGGGAGGGAGCATGGCCAGGACAGCTGGGCTGAACTGTTCCACAGCCCAGAACAGCATGCCCAGTATATAAACTGGGGGAGCTGGCTGGAAGGGGCTGTCACTGCTTGGGATGGGTTGGACATCACTCAGCAGGTGGTGAGCAAAGCTGTTGTACCTCACTTGTGTTTCTTGGGCTTCATTCCTCTCTCTCTTTCTGTTCTGCCCTTCTTCATTATTATTATTATTATTATTAACAATTATTTCAATTATCAGACTGTTTTTATCTGAACCCTTGGGGTTTATCTTTTTTTTTTCTGATTCTACTTGCTCTCTTTTCCTGTATGATGCTTAGTTGCCAGCCACGACTAAACCTTGCCAGTGAGGTAGACACAAATTTGACTTAATCAGTTTTGCCCCTGACAAGATTACAGCCCCCTGCAGAATTAAATACTGTTAATGAGCTTTGGACTATATTCAGAAAGCCAGGCCTTGGAAAAAAAGGCAAATACTTCAGTTCAGGCAAACACTTCAGTACAAAGATATATTAAAGTACAGATTGTGACTGTATTTGGGGGAACAGAGTGATACCTACTGAGCCTCTTTAAGACCTACAGGCTCAACACCACAATGGCATGTCAGTGCTCTTGCCAGCCAAAACTTGGCCACATCAACCAGGGAACAGAAGAGAGAGGAAGAAAAGGAAGAAGAAAGAAAGGGAAAAGCAATTTTCAAAAGACAGATATTGCTATCTTGTACCTGCCTTGAATATAGGAAATAGAGTTTTTAGTTTGCAGCTGCTAAATTTAGTTCACTGCCATTTCACTATCAGAAGAGAAAATAATTAAAACAAGTTCCTGAAAATAATCATGAAGGACTTCTCATGGGTTTGCATGGTCTGGTTTTTGGTTTTTTTGTTGTTGGATATTTTTACATTTAGTATCAATCCAGTCTGATGAGCCCATATGAAACAACAAATGAAACTCCTACCTTTTCCAGACCATTCCTTTCCAAGCCAATCAGATATTTTAATCCAAAAATGCTAAAAGGGAAAAAAGATCACGACTGTTGTCTTTGTAGACATGATCTAATTGATGTATCTTTGTCTTCAAAGATTTTGTATTAAGATACCACACCAGCTAAAAACTTACAATAATCCACCATACTAAAGAAAATTAGGAAGAAAAACAGGATGAAAATAGAATGCAACAATCCCAGATAATTTAAAATTTTTTCATAAGTCAGCTGTTACACTTTTTCCTGTGCCATGTTCTGTTCTGTTTCTACTCACCCATTGGAGAGCTGCTGCCACAAGCCACCAATTCCTCCCAGTTGTGTGGTGTCTGGGATCCACCAGCCCTGGCTATGCCAGGCAAGGATGACACAACGATGGAACTGCATCATCTCTTGGACCATGGTGTTCCCTGTCTCATCCTTCCATTCTCAGATGGATAATCGGGCTCTGCCCATGTCAGTGATACCATTACTGCCACTCTCTTGCAAGAAGCTGAAAGGTGAAGTCATTAGATCCTGCTCTTTCCACATTGTACTGATCATGGACTTGTTTTTGAGGTGGGAGCCTTGTGGGAGCAAAGGGACACAGCTCTACCCTTCACAAGCTGGTGTAGCAAATGGTTAGGGAACTTATTTTCCAGTGAAGTTGTTCAAGGACTGTCTCAGACTCCCACAAGAGAGGCACAGCCTGATTTTCTGCCCCTCTCTTATCCAAAGGAATGCTGGGCTAGACTGCTTTTATGAGGAAAACACACATGCAAGCAACCCCCAACGTTTTTGAAATTACAATAATAGTACAAGTAGGCTAGGATGGCTTGAGAGAGAGGCTTATGGGTACCTGTTCATGTTATTGATGTCCAAAACAAAGACCAACCAATTAAAAAGTGCTTTTCCTTTAAAAATTGTGGAATAAAGAGTCCAGTTTGCTTTATTCCTCTAGACAGCTTAAAGTACAGCTGTCCAGCTGGTGACAAGAAAGCAGCTTAGCGTATGGTGCTTCTTATCCCAAAGAAGACTCCTTCCCTGCTGTTTGAGGATTCTTTTTCCTTCTCCCCCAAACCCAACATTTGATAGCTTTCTAATTCCTGACTGAGCAGCACACAGCTGCCTCACTCCGTGCAGTGTGTGACCCAGATATGTAGCTTACTGCTTTGCAAAGCACATTCCCCTGCACTGACAGATAAATCAGTTTCTTGTGGCTGCTTAAAAATAGCAGCTTTAGCTGTTGGAGAAGTTCTCAGCAAGTGCAGCCAAAACACGAAAGGGAGTAATCCACCATGCTCTCGACAAGCCAGAGGAGAGCCTGATGCACAGGCTGTCACCCACACAGCCCCACTGGCACAGCAGCAGAGCTGCAAAATCCTCCAGGCAGAGCAGAGGCTGTCAGCAGCACTAACATGATTAGCTAGGGGGATCTGCTTGTTTTCCTCACACAGGGCTGGGAAGGGCGAGCACCGTCCAGCCGGGACATTCCCCCTAACTGGGTCATCTGTTCTAGGACCTAATAGCCATAAAAGCTGTCAGTCCTGTCCATCCAGGCTAACGCTGTCAATGCCAGCCTGATAATCTTCTCACTTCTTCTCAGGTGTCAGCAAAATTGGGCTTGGCCGAGAGGTAACTCGGCTACTTGTGTCCACGTCGCATCTTTTGGCCAAGGGTGCTTGTTCCACTTCTCCAAGCCCCTGAGATAGACCTGAATAGTTTAAAAAACCTTGCCCAAATGATAGTTTTTCCCCTCACTGAAAACATTAGACTTAAACTAAAATATTAGACATTAAACTAAAACATTAAACATAAACTAAAAGACTGATAAGTTAGTGAGAAGTGTCTCCTTCTAACTAACCTGACTTAATGCAATATTTCAGACCCTCTCCCCATTTTGGCACAGAAAGCTTTAAAATATAAGGAACATTATAAAAAAACCAAACAAAACTCTACTAGTATAGAGGTGGCTTAAGAAACTAGCAGAGCAAGAGGATCTCAAGTGGAATCCTTCATCTAGACAGTACACCATCTCTATGATACCTATAAAATAAATACTACCTGCTTTTGGATGTGGGGTTTTTTGGTTTGTTTGCTTGTTTATTGTTTTGTTTTGTGTTTTGAGAAGACTGGGAATGTCATTAAGAAGTAGGAGCTGGTGATGGTGACTGCAGAACATTTGCTACCTATCCTCCCTTCTGATGAGAGAATAATAATTTTTGGTGATGCACTTTGTCTACTGAAAGGTCCATGATGGGTGTCTTTAAAGCCCAACATGGGCCTCAACTGAAAAGCATGACCTGAGCAAAAAGAAAAAATCTTCAGAAAGGCAAATACATCCACTGCAGTAATTAGGTCAGAAAGGTCTATGAGAAGGTCAGCCATTCTCAGTAACTGTTTAATCACTCAGGATGGTTGGGAAGTATGTGCACATACACATCCTGAAGAAAAGTACAGTACTGGGGTGATTGATTCCTCTGAAAAAATCATATTAGACCCAGACTACTTGCCCATTTGATTTGATGTGTATGTTTTCTAGAATCCAGCATATTTTCCTTGAAGCCTGTCAAATCTTGAATATTCACAGTAAGCTAGGCAAGGTGAGCTAAAGGCAGCAAAACCAAAATGAAAGTCCTCTGACAGGCTAAGGTTTGTGGCACATGCTGCAGACAGGAGGTCACATTCTTATCAGAATAATCCATTCTGACCTTAAAAGCCTTTTGAACAATGTGAAAATACTGGCATGCCAAGATTTTTCTCCACATTGCATACTGCCCAGAATGAAAATTTTACAACGGCTCTAAACCATTACGAGAAAGATTTTTCTGCCACTTTCCTGTCCCAGGTATTTGTAAATAAAAAGCTAATGAAAAATTAAATAAAAACAAGTATAACTCTTTTTTGCTTCATACAACAGAAAAAAATAAATATTGTCTCAGTTACAACATACTGGATGATATGACAAATGACAAAAGAAAAATAACTTTTCTGCTACTTTTTGTTGAAGACATAATTTAGTTTTTTCATGGCTTTGTATCTTTACACACTGCATGAGGTTACCCCCAGTTTACCCTTTCCAGGGAGATCAGTCAGCAGAACATATTTCCCCACGGGTACTCATTCCAGTGGCTTGTCCTCCAAATCAACAAGAAGCGAGCCAGCTCTAGTTTGGAAGCCACAGCGGCGTGGAGTTCAATCCACATTGAAATGCAGTGTCTCTCATCCAGTTGATGGCAGGGCCAGCCCTGAATTCATGCACTTGTGAAGCTTCCAGGTCCCAGCTGATCCTCTCTGAGTCTGGGCTGAGCGGGAGCACGACTGTCGCTGTCACAGGAATACCAACTCGCAGAAAAGGATGCTCGGCTTGCACAGAGGCTGCACATTTGTAGCCTGCTTGTGAGTCAGTTCTGCTTGCTGGGAGCTGGCATCCTCAGAGGGCTTCACAAATGCTCCTTTCTGCAGCTCTGGCCTTAAACTTTCTCCCTGCCTTGTACCTCCTGTATCATTCCTGTTCCCTTAGTACCACCCGTGTCAGCAATTAGAAAGGGTTGAGGGAGATGGGCAGTAAACCTCCAATAAAACTGATGCTACAGTCACAACACTGGCCTTAGTGGTACCCAGGCAATAAACCAGAAAGAAGGAAGAGTAATTGCTGAAATTAATTACTGTTAAAAAAAAAAAAAAAAAAGAAGGGAGGAGGGGGTGAATAAAAGCATGCTCACTCTGTCATACAGCAAATATACTGTTAGCACTGACTTCAGCCCTTTCAGAGCTGCTGCTGAACTGAGTAAAAGCAGGTGCAGACCTTTTGAATGCAGGCTAATCACTTCCATGATGAGGATCATCATTTCCAGCATCATTTTCAAGACAGTTAAGTGGAACACCATGGCTGTTACCACCTTTAACTTCATTTGTGGCAGCACCTGTGGCACAATGCTGCTGAAACTGGTTCCTCTCCCAGGCCAGTGCAGAAGGGCTATCTGCTCTCAGCTGGCAGATATAACTTAAAGTGCCCAATGAAACCAGGCATTAAGTCAGCTGCAGATTGTCCCTCTTTTAAAAGCAAACCCAAATAAAAATACCAAATATTTCATTCAAGATTTCTCCTGCATGAGGTCATTAAACTACAAGATTGTCTTTTGTTTCATATGTGGTACGGACAAAATCCAAGAGGACGCTTTTAATTGAAATTTTCTGCTTACTTTTGATGAACTGCCAGAACCTACATGCAAAAAGCAGAATAGGCAATAAGTAGCAGTAGTTTACAGTCCTGTAAGAATCTTATCACTTTGGAACCAAAAATATGTTAACTGCAAACCTCAGCATTTTACCAAATGGTATCAAAAATCTCTTCAATAAAATGGTCTGTCACTATTGACTACAAATCAACATCTAGCTTTTAGCCAATGCAGGGTTGATTGATAAGAATTAGTCATATTTCTCTAAAAGGCAATACTTACTTATGAAGCCTCATAAAATGTTTTTGGAATCAATAAATCCTTAAGACAGAAAACAAGGCACAGTGTCTGCAACTCACCCATTTGTCCTTTATTAACCCAAGGCATAGTTAGAGGAACCCACACCACCATCACATTTTACCAATAATCCTTAAAATTTTCAATTCCCCTATTATTAATGCAAATTTAGAAGTCTTCAGGAAAGAGAGAGGAGACAGCATTCAAACAAATCTTCAACACATGGCTGAAGTGAGAGACTTAGTTTGGAACTACCTGCCTTGTGATGCTCTTTGATGATTCAAAATTGCCAGAGTTTTAGAAAGGTGAGTTCTTGCACTTAAATAGGAGGCACTTACATTTATATTACTCTAAAGGAAATAAAAAAAAAAAAAAAAAAAAGGCAGTTCTGGCTAAGTGGTAGATGATTTATACATTAACTCATTACAGGTACATATAAAACCTCCAAATCTGAAAACATCTGACAACTTAGGTTAATTTTATCTTTGGATTCATATCTAGTAGAAAACCTGTAACTGTATCCGACAGTTTAAAACAAACCTCCTAAAGAAGTCATAATTTATATTTTTCTGAAGTTCTGGAAATGCACATTGACTGCACAACCCCTCTATTACTGCAAAGCTTTAATCTCGTTCATATATTCTGGTTATTCTCCAATGCTAAACATGCCTCTAGCAAAGCAGAGCTCAGCTTATTAACACAGATTTTTAATCATTTGTCCCTTCCCTTTCTCCCTCATTTTATTTTTTGTTTATGTTTTCCCCTTTCAAGTGCTTTCTTTTTTGTTTAGCCATTAAATTTAAGACGATCCAGTACATAAAAACCTGAATTATATCAACTGACAATAAATAAATTTAACTTAAAGATTTATTTCTTTTCTAGCTCTGTGTTCTTCCCCAGTCACACTCCAAGTTCAATTGTAATACATCTGGCTAAACAATCTTGGTTTATTTTTCTGTAAAAATATGGATTCCTGCTGACAGCAAAATTTTATTGCAGAGGTATTGGGAAGTAATATCTGTTCACTGTAACAAGCTCTCCTGAATCCATGCTATCAACCAGAAACGTGTTGTGGGCCATTTGTTTTGTCCTTTTTTCCCATTCTCTCTCTCTTTTAAACAAGTGTAATTGGAGCTGGAGCTAAAAGGCATCCTTGAAGGACAGATTTGGAATGGTCATCCCTCAAAAGTGTTAGGCAGAGCTCAGATGCCATCAGTCAGTGTCCCTCAATTCCCTCTTAGATAAAAGGGCTGCCTGTCTTGCATCCCAAATTCATTTTGACAGCCAGATTTTTTTTCAGGCCTCTGAAAAGAGAATATTTCCTGACCCAATACACCTGCTCCCATAAACAAAAAAAGAAAACCACCCAAAACAACACGTGAGCAAGGAATTCCTATTCACTAAGATAACTCATCTTCAGCTCTGAAAACAGGGCTCCATCTTTTGAACAGGGAGCTGCATACAACTCCCTGAAGCAAGCACCCACTCTCAGAAATACACCTGTCCAAACTCTTACTTATCCACATTGAGTTTTATGAGAGACAGTAATTCATATTGCTTACTGAGAATAAATGAAATGGAAGGATACAAATTTAGCTGATCTGAAATGCCACTACAGTTAGAGTTGGAAAGCCAGGGACATCCACATACTAAACAATATAATTGTGATGGTACTTAAAAGAGCAAAGACAGCAGCAGAGACATTTAATTTAGTACCCCGGTAGAAAGGATGATTTTATGTCAAGCATAAAAGTATTTTGGGTTTTTNCTTTTTTTTTTTTTTTTGGGTTTTTTTTTTTTTTTTTTTTTTTTTTTTTTTTTTTTTTGCCATAGCTGCTTAACTTTTCCTGATATTGACAAGATAAATTTCCACCAGGGTCCTTTAAAGGTACAGTCTTTGCCTTTAGTGACACCTTGTATTTGAATTAGTTTTTTTTCCAACAAGAGATAAAGGTAGGAAAAGTTGCTTTCAGAAAAATAAAACCATAGTATTTTCCTTTTTACAGTTCCTGATTTATATTAACATAAGGAAGAGAGAAACTCTTGTTATCAGCAAGCAAACATAATTTAAACATGTGTAAACATTTCCTGTATGAAGGCTACATAGGTTTTGAATCACTCCAAGCTCTCCTTTCTCTGTTCTCTATTTTTAGATTACTCACGTGATTTTTTTTCATAGGAACAGTTTTTCTACTTGGGATAGTGATAGCAGCCATATTTCTACTAAAAAAGAAGATGCCTGTGAGCATGTAAAAGGTGGTCAGGGAGAAATCTAAGAAGGTGCAAATAATTTTTTAAACTTTTAAAT
>WEZZ01008522.1:142760-179221 GCA_013400585.1 Chloropsis cyanopogon | reverse complement strand
GAGGAGGAGGAGGAGGAGGAGCTTCCAAAATTAAATGCTAGAACTTAGTTTTAAGTGAATTATAGAATATATATAGAATATCTATATATCTATATATCTATATCTATATATATGGCCAGCTAGATATTCTTTTCTGATTTCTCTATTTGGGCATAATTACAGGTTTTCAAAGGATGCTTTTTAACTTGTAGCAACCCTGACCAAGTTGGTTAGCTATGTTCACATTCTTTTTAAGACTCTATAAAACCTCCAAGATATGATCAGCCCTGGGCTGGACTAGAAATGAAGCGTGAAAGTCTTGGAGGAGTAAATTCCAGGATTTAGAGACACTTATATCTATGGTCTTCTCAGCTATACGCTGAAGACTCCAAGAAAATCCATGTTTTTACTATCTCTGTGAGTGAGCTTCTCCATGAATCCCTTAGATGGAGGTGAAATGGCAAAAAAAATTAGGTTTTGTTCTGGGTGCTTAATTTCTGGGTGGGAAAACTTGGTCCTTGAATCCAAGCACAAGAGCAGTCACCTCAACTAAGATTTTAGAAGTAATGAGAGTTTAACGGAAGGAAAAATTGGGACTGCCCATCAAAAACTTGGATGCAAGGATGCGTGGGACAAAACTGGGTAAATAAAAAAAAAAGAAAAACACTACAAAGCTTTCCTAATAATAGATTGTGGCACACTAGCCAGACATTTACAAAAATGCACCAAACCCAACTTTCTACATCAAGGAAGTGAGTTGACCTCATCTGGATTTCAGGAAAACATTTGTTAGTATGCTGCTTGAAAAAAAAAATAAACTGAGGAAAATAGCAGTTGCTAAATTAACTCTTAATATGAGTAAAAGCTTGCAAAGTAGTTTGGAAGGGAAAGTCTCAAGCTAGCATAAAGTTTATAGTGAACTTCCTTAAAGAATGATCTCAGACGCATCTTATTAGTTATTTTCAGTGACTACTTTAAATTAGGAATGATCAAATGAGGATACAAAGCTNATTATATATTATATATATATAGAATAGATAAGAATTATAAGTGTGCAGTTTAAATAGAAGTGTGCAATATCACATAGCAGAAAACTTAGAGTTTAAGCTTTTAGAACAGTAATATATATAAAGCAAGACAGAAGTTTTAAAGCAGAAGCTGGTCCTTCTTCTTCACCTTCTTCTTCATAAGTTTAGGCAGTATTATGTAATTAAATTTAAAAGACCACATTGCAAGCCATGAGTAATTAGTTATTGAATGAAATGTAAAAAGAATTTAAGTGTCATTTCTTAATTAGACAATTTATCCTTAAAAAAACCTTGAAGAGAGAGAGATAGGAGTCCATTTTTAGTTTGTTGAAGTGCTGTAGAACTCACAATTTGTGAAACTGTAATATAGATAAAAACTAATAAACATCTGAGTCTGAACAAGAAATAATGTCTAGCACATTTAATCCCAACTCTGACAAAAATAAGCCAAAAAAACCCTCAACATCCAGGAGGATTTCCTCTCGGTGGGAAGGGCTCCTTTCTCCGTGTCCCCAGCCCCTGAATTCGTGCGGTGCTGGGAGCTGAGTGCAGAAATCAGCTGGGAGATGGGCAAAATATACCCTGAAAGTGGAAAAAAAAAAGAAATGAGGCATCTTTAATTCCCCTTCCCCAGCCCCATTGTTGTGTTGCTCCCCCAGGAGCAAGAATCCAGACTCGCAGCTCTCCCTCCTGCCTCGAGGAAGATTGGGCAGAGTAAAACTCAGATTAATGAGGTGATGATTTATAACATCCCCGGGTGGCTTAGAGAGCCTGGCTGTGTCCATGCAGCAATCCCACTCCTCTGGGTGCTCCAGCAGGGCTTTCTCATACCTAAAGGCGTCTCTGAGGGGGTTTGCTGCTGGGGTTTTGCTGCTCAGCCCTGGGGCAGCGTTTTTAATCCCGGGAGATGGAGGGGGCAGCCTGGCAGAACAGCCTGGGGATACTGGAGGGGAGAAAAATCCCTTTCCATGTGGAGAAATGCTTCTGAAAATGGGGCAGGTTTGCCAGGAGGGCAGGAAAAGGCTCTGATGTCACCCAGGAGCTCGGGCAGAGCAGGGATTTCACCTGGCTGAGCCACAGGTGTCTGTCTGGAGGTACAAAATGGGGTTGAGAAAGGCTCGGGCTCCTTGGGTCCTTCACATCAGCCCAGAGGAGGGACTTGGTGCTTTCTGCCTTTTTGAGTGGGCTCTGAATCTTTAATCTCTACCAAGTGCCTCCTCTGGAAAAGGGCCCTTATTTGTGCTGCTGTGGGAACAGGATTATTATTGAATGGTGGCAGGGAGTGAGTGCTGTAAAATAATATTGCAGAGCACTCGCTGTGCTCTCGCTCAGGAACTCCAACAAGAGCTTGGTCAGCCCTGAGGGATGCCACTGCTAATTCACCAGGTGGAGCAGGCACAAAGGCCCTTTCTGACAGGAGAGAACGCCCTGATTCACTGAAAAAACAAATGTTTGAAGCAAACCACCCTTGGTGAAGCAGCCCAGTGACACAGCTCTGGCTGCTCCATCAGGGATGTGTCACTGTAAATATTCATGAGAGTGTTCCCTGCATGCTGAGGCCTCTCTCTGCTTTCTCCACCTCACCCTGAGCTTATTTTGGGGTTTCCATCCCTCCTGAGTGATGATCTGCCCTCACAGCCTCACCTGGGTTGGAAGAGACCTTAAAGATCACCCAGTTCCACCCACACCTTGCACCATCCCAGGCTGCTCCCAGCCCTGTCCAGCCTGGCCTTGGGCACTGCCAGGGATGCAGGGGCAGCCCCAGCTGCTCTGGGAATTCCACCCCAGTCCCTCCCCACCCTCCCAGGGAGGAATTCCTCCCCAGTGTCCCATCCAACCCCGCTCTCTGTGAGTCTGCAGCCATTCCCTTTGTCCTGTCCCTCCACACTCCTGCCCTGCATCCTTCTGAGCGTGAAACCTCCTCGTCAACACCAAGATTTTAATCAGGGTCTGGCTGGTGGATGGACAGGACACCTCAACAGCCTCAGACCTTCCAAAGTGAAGAACAATCCGTGGGGTGAAGGCTGGGGATGGTGATTTCCTTGGAAGGTATTTCTGTGCTGACACCAGGAGGATGGAGGGGACAGAGCCAGACTCAAAACGTGGGTGCTGCCTCTCTCCCCTGATCCCATCCCAGGGGGCAAAAGGGCAAACCCAGCAATACCTCTGGCTTATCAGTGACAGGACAAATTGATACCAGACTTTTATGAGGGTGGGGAAACGTCTCTCCATAAAAAGAATCTAAATTTACCATCGTGTTAACAATTCTGTAAGAGTTTTTGGCAACTCCTAATGGAAATTTCAGGAGCAGATGGAAATATTTGGAAACGTATAGAACACATGAGCCTGCAACATCCATTTTTATTTTCTCATTGGGAGTGTGGAGTGGTTTCAGGTTGCCTTTAAATTTTTTTTTTTCCTTCCTTTCTTCTGGATGCTAAGAAAAGCAAGAGGGGAAGCAGGAGATGATGGATATAGGCAGGATGGGGTTTTTTTCTTGGTGTTGCTCACTTGATTCCCCTGTGTGGTCTGTGACAGATTCGAAGCAATGGCACCAGCACCAACAACCTGGTCCCAGGTTAGCTGGGCAGGAATGGAAGGGCACCTGTGAGGTCTGAGGAGCCAATTCACCTTTTCCAGGTTAATTTGAGGTGGATTGCCTGTATCCATCTCCCAGGCAGCACGTGGGGTTTAATTAATGAGTGTAAAAACAGCCTCAGTGTTTCTGATGGAAGATAATGTCATGGACTACCCCTGATGCCCTCCCTAGGAGAGGAAAATCCCCGGACAACACTGAAAAGGTGGATCACATATTTCCAATCCCTGCTGCCCACAGGGCAAGAAAAGCTTTTGTTTTTTAGGTGTCACAACCCATCCTAGGGCAGGGAATTTGGTGCTGTCGGAGGGGAATGAATAACAGTAATAGACACACACAAAAGCTGAGGGAAAAAAGCTCCCAGCTGCCAAATTTCTGGACCTCTGCTGATCAGGAATAATCAGGAATGAAGGAGATTTTCCATTTCTCTCCTGCCTGAGCAGCACAAGGGCCAATGCACGGCCTGCACTGCTGCTGTGCTCTGGTGGATCAGGGTTTTGTGTGGGGAGCTCATCTGGAAACCGAGGCGTTTCCCGAGCTGTTTACATTGTCCCGCTTCCACCGGATCCCGGCAGCTCTTGGAACATCCATCCCCAAAGCCTTTAATTAGGAGAGACTTCTGGGGCTGGTGGTCGAGGCTTTTATTGTGCTTGGAAGGGGCCAGAGCAGAGGCCCCCGGGCCAGCAGCAGTTCCGACAGTGATCCCAGGGCTCCGGGATGGGGCAGGAAAGGGAGCAGCCCGAGGAAACGGAGCTGGGTGATGACAGAGGGGCTTCTCTGACAGCCACCCGAGCAGCCCACGGGGACAGTGAGCCTGCAGCCCCCCAGTGCTGTCGCTGTGCCCTGACGGCAGCCGATGCAGAGCTTCCCCTGCTCCTCCTGGGGAATCGCAGCCTTTCCTGGCACTGCTGTCACCCCTGGGCCCTGCAGGGACAGGGAGCAGCTCTGTGCCATTGTCCAGGTCATCCCTGATGCCTTAGGGTTCTACCTTTTATATTATTTTTTTATCTATTTGAAATCCTGCAGTTCTTTAGTGTAGAACTCTAAACTCCACATCCAGTGTGAGCTGCTGCTTCCCCATTTTGGGCAGACACAACAATTCCTCTCCAGGAATTCCTGGCAGTCAAGGACACCTCACTGCCTCAGGCCTGAGAGATGGAAACAAAACTGAGTTGGGGGCAGCAAACTTGGGGTCAATGACTTCAGTACCTGGAGCTGGAATTGGAAGATTTACCCCCAATATGCAAATGGACCAAACTTATAAAAGTGTGAAAATCCGTGACCTGTTGTCCGTTTTGGGTGGGCTTTGTCTGCCCTAAATGTACCTGAAGGCCCTTCAATAAATAGAAATGCTTTTTACTCCCTTAATTCTGTCTGGCCTCTGTTTTTAGGTAGCCCAAAAAGGCACCATCCCTGCTGGCCCTTGCCTGTCTCTGCTCCAGTTCAACACTCAGCCCATCCCCTCTCTGCTTTCCCTGCACAAACCCTTTTTCCGTAGCCGGATTAACGCGAGGGACTCGGGTTCCATTTTCCTGCCTGTTGGCCGTGAGACAGGAGCACGTCTGCCCAGACCTGCAGAAGTCGTTCAGGTCCTAAATCCTCTCGGCTGTGTCCCTTCCCAGTGGTTTCTGAGGCAGAGGAGCAGGGCTGGGGAGCGTGGCAGGCTCGTGCCCCTGCCAGCACTGCGGGAAGGTGACACTGGTTTGTCCCTGTCACCTTTTCCTTGGCACAGAGGCAGCGGGTGCTGAGCCACAGCTTCTTCAGGATGCCATTTCTCCCTGGAAAAGGTACCTTGTAAAACACCCAGGAAGCATTTGGAGTGATTAACTGTGTGCTCTTCCTTCCTAATTTCGCTGTGATCCCATGCGTGACAGGGAAGCTGTTGGGATAATTCCTTTTTTATTGACTAGTAGTGAATAATTGTCCTAGAATACCTGATAAATATTCAGAACACACTTGCTACTGCTCCGAGGCAGGTTGGAACCACATGCTCACACAACTTCACCAGATGCTGTGTACTTCTATTTGTCCCAAATCATTAAAAACCCCAAACAAATTCCACTTTTTTTTATTCAAAACAGGCATCAGATATAAAACTGAAATTATAAGATTCTATGGGTTGAGAACAACATGTCCATGAAACCATCTGATGGCAAACACATTTAAAAAACTTCTGTTTTCTTTGCAGGCCACTTTTTATCTCTGTAACACTTGACGTGAAACCACTTGAAGATAAATGTGAAACCAACCCAAATTCATTTTATTCGCAAGCATGAGGCACCCAGGTAGGACATAAATAATAAAAATCAGTTGGGTTTTTAATAATTAATCCTTTTTTAGTCAGCCAAGGAAGGGGTGTTATTCATAATGCAGGCAAATGCCTGGACCTGTGACTCAGGAGCTGGCAGTGACTCTTCTCTTCCTGCTGTCCTTCCTCTGAGCTGCTTCACCTTTCTGTCCAGACCTTCCTGGAGGAGATTTTATCAGGCAAGACCATTCCCATCCAGCTCTGGGAACATGGAGTGAGGGCTGGGGGAGCTTCCACCCTTGGCCACCATCACTGAGAAGATGCTGGGGAAATAAAACTGAGCTAAGGGGGGACCCCTGGAGCTGAACTGGAGGGGCCACAGATGCCAAAATGAGGTTCAGTCCCCCTCAGACTAAAAAGGGAGTTTTCTTACCCTGTGGCCTATGTGGGCTGGACCAGCTCTTGATCTCTGATCCCTCTGTCCTGTCTTTTATTAAATCCATTCCTAGAGCTGCATCAAGTCCCTCCAGTGCAGCTGTAGCTCTCCAGCCTTTTCCTCTCTCCACTTTGGTCTTCTCCTGTCAGCACAAATACTCCAAGGCAGAGGGGACAAGTGGTGCTGGAAAACAGGCAAATGAGAAAAAAAAAAAAAAAAAAAAAACAAACCCAAAACACAAATTTCCCCTTTCCTTGGATGTCTGGAAAACTCTGACCTGCTGGGGGGATGGAGGGAGGTTAAACACCCTCCAGGTAGTAGGGTAAGATGAGCCTCCCCAGGCTGGGGAAAATGATGCTGGGTGCTGAGTGTTTGACAAAAAACTGGCTCGAGTTTCACCAAATCGTTTCCTCATCATCAGTCAAAATTACCCTTCCCTTCCCTTCCCTTCCTCCTCCTCCTCCTCCTCTCCCTCCTGAAATGCAAGAAGATGAAAAGAAGAAGGGAGGGGGACAAGAGGAGGGGACTGGGACAGCTCAGAAGTTCAGTTGTGGAGCTCTGACCACTCCAATGCCTGCCCTGTCCATCCTGCACGGGACAGGGGCTTTGGGAAGAGCTGGGGCTGAAGCCTTGCAAGGATTCACACCTGGCCTTTGCAGGGGGGATTTTTCTTTTCCCTGCTCCGTGTGAGTCCTTCCCTCACAAAGCCCAGCTGGGGTAAAATGCAAAATTCAGCTTTGCCTCCTGTCCCTCGTGCTGCAGACGTGGCTGCTGCTGATTCACGTCAAGACCTACAGGAATAACCATGGAAAATACTTGGCATGGCTCAGCCCCC
The DNA here is from genome assembly GCA_013400585.1 of Chloropsis cyanopogon. Taxonomy (NCBI): domain Eukaryota; kingdom Metazoa; phylum Chordata; class Aves; order Passeriformes; family Irenidae; genus Chloropsis; species Chloropsis cyanopogon. The sequence continues at coordinate 172,099 of WEZZ01008522.1, read as the reverse complement.
CACAGAACACAATTAAATATATCTCACAATTATGCTTTGTCTAAAATTGTAGCCCCTTAAATACCTCTCATGCCTCTCACAGCTGGTGGGTCTAAATTTAGGGATTCCCTGTGAGTGGCGTGGCGGGATCACGCACTGTTGTGGGAGGGGACACTCAGGTCAACCTGTGGCCACAACATTTTGCTCTCCCAAATCCCTCTGTGAACTTCTACAGCTGCTTGAAGGCCTCTCAACGGTGCAGGTGTTGCACAGCCACTGGCACAGCTGGGAATGGGATCATGGTTCCTTCTCATCCCAACATTTGCCCACCCATCCCACCACCCCTGGGCACAGCTCTGCCCCTGCCCAGCAGCCCCAGGGAAGGAAAGGGCTCTTTCAACTCCTCATTTCCCAGTGGGACTTTATTTTTCTTTCCACCACCTCTTGACCTTGGACGTGGAAATAACGTCCAGAGAGCTGAGAAAGTTCTCAGCATCTTCTTTCCTTCCTGCAGACATCAAAAGGGGATTGTGGGCTCCATCACAGATTACATCACGGCTGGTTTTGATCCTCTCAGCAGAGGAGACATAAATCTTCTTCCTCTTTCTTTCTCTGTTTGGGTGTCGATTCTTTCCTGTGTTCTGAAGTTTCTCAGGAGAAAATGTAAACGGGTTTCATAAGCTGATTTTCTGCTCACAGATTTTTACCTTGACGATTCTTATCATTGCTGCTGGGTGCAAAAAGGATTGACAGGGTTTAGAAAGGACCAGAGCGGGATGCAGAAGGGACAGCAGGAGTTTTAACTGCCCTGGTTCAGAAAAACCCCAGCTGGGCTGCTGTGGTGGGGAGAGCCTCCAGCAGTTTGGTAATGCTGGTGTCAACTTTTCAGCATGGCCAGGCTCCCCAAATAATCCCTGTCATGGCCATCCCTGGCATTAACTGGGGAAGCCTCACTGAGACTGGAAGTGCAGGGAAAAAAATCAATATTTCTGATTTTACTGCAAGGAGTGAGCCTGGGCACCCCATTCCCACAGAGCTCCCAGTTTGGCCGTGGGGCTTCTTCCAAAATCTGCTGGGTGATGGAGCAGAAATGGGACCCTGGGGTCTTCTCAGGTCAGGATCACCTGGGCCAAGGGCTGTTTAAAGTGCCCCAAATCTTAAGCCTCTACCTGGGAGCTCCTTTCCCAGAGGGGTCTGCTCCTACCCCTGCCTGCCCCAGGTTCCTCGTTCAGAGCTTCCTTCCCATCCTTGATGGAGGTTGGAGGACCCTGAGGGAGGGAGGAAGGTAAAAAAGGTGAAATTCACAGACCAGGAGTGAACAGGGCCAGGTCTGCAGCTGCTGGAGCATTTCTGGAGCTGCTCCTGGAGCAAGGGACATCACCTGTGTCCCCAGCAGCTTCTCCTCCCATGCCTCATCCTCTGTGTGAGTGACTCCTGCCTGGACAGGCTGCATTAGGACAATACTGATGGGTTTGTGATGTCTTTTTAATCTGCTGGAGAAGCTACTAAATATATTCCACAGAGGAATTTCTCTTTTCCCGTGTGCGTGTCTGTGAACTCGCTCTGCAGGCAGCACAGGGGTGTGGGCCTGGTCACCACCACCACCACCATCATCATCATCATCAAATCACAGAATCACCGGGGTGGGAAAAGGTATTTCAGATTATTGTGTCCTACCACTCACCCAGCACTGCCAAGGCCACCACTGAACCCAGTCCCCAAGTGCCACATCCACAGATTTCTTCCCCATCCAGGGATGGTGACCCCAGCACGGCCCTCCATCCGTGCCCGGAGCTGTCGTGCAGGCTCAGCTCGGCCCCCAGCCCAGGTGTCCGGGCAGAGAACTCAAACTGCACGCAGCAATCCCCTGGGGACACCTGGGGGCACGTCCCCTGTCCCAGCTCCCTGCCACAGCGCCGTGTCACAGCTCCCAGCCCTGTGCAGGACACCAGGGAGGTGACACACACAGCCTGGCATCACCCACCTGCCCCTTCCCTGGGCTGCTTTCAACCTCTGTAAGGCAGAAATTTCAGTGATTTACAGCCAGGAGCGTGGAAAAGAAAAAAAAAAAATCCATGGGAATCAGGCAGGGGGGAGGGAAGGTCATTCCAGTTTCTTCCTGCTTGCAGCTTTCAGATACAGGATATGGCTGAATGGCAGCTCCATGCTGCATTTATTTTTAAGCCACTGATAGCTTGTGGAGTGACCTCGCTGTGCAGCAGCAGCATCAGGCAAGGAGATGTTTTTTTTCCGGCCCTTCGACGTCAGATTGCTTCCTTTGACACCTCTGAGAGCCAAAAAATGGGAAGCATTCTCTTCCCAAGGTGACTTTATTTTTTCCCCCTGTGATACTGCCGCTGGGGCTCTCTCTCAGGCTCGGGGCTGTCGAGGTGTGGATGGCACTGCCCTGGGGACACGGCCCCTGGGGACAGCTGGAGGTCACTGCTTTAGGGCAGAGGTGCCTAAATTATCCAATCCTTAGGAAAAAAATTTTAAAATTGCCTTGACTGGAGCCAGAGCTGGGGCGACTTGACCTTCATTTAAAAGACTCTGGAATGCATTTGTGACTTTTTTTGTCATTTTTTTCCTTTTTTTTTTTTTTTCCTTTTCAGGGCAGCTGGGGCATTCCAGGATATCCCAGCTCCCATCTCCATAACCTGTTTACTGAAATCTTAGATTTAGTTTCCCAAGCTCATTCACTACTTAGTGCAAACAATGGAGCGCTGCTCGAGGAGCTGAACACCAGGAAAATGCTTCACCCCCATTTTTGAAAGCACAGAAAATTTTAAGCATTCTCACACAGAAATAACACTAAAATCTCCCAGGTTTATTTGTCGCTCCAGAAAATTTCTTGCCTAATTTTGCCCATTCCTAAACCAGGGCTTTGCACTGAGTTCCTGATTACACCCCACGTTATCAGTGTGTCTCTGTCCATTCCTCCACTCCAAACTGGAAGAGAGGATTTTATTTTAAAATAAAGATGGAATTGGTTCAGCTCCAGCTGCAGGTGCAGGTCCCAACTGCAGCTTATTTTTCCAGAACCTCTGTGAGCAACCTGGTCTGGTGGGAGGTGCCCCTTCCCTGGAACAAGATGAGCTTTAAATCTCTTCCAACCCAAACCATTCCGTGATGATTCCACCTGAAAATTCCTTGGAATTCAACAGGAAGAACCTGGCTGGAGGACACCACCATGTGGGTAAATGAAGCTGCCCAGTGCTGCTCTGCACAGACCTCCAGGGTGTTGTTATGGGGCTGGAAAAAGGGGACAGCCCCAGGCTGGGACGTGCTGGGTTCCCATCCCCAGCTCTGCTTTGTCTCTGTCCTGCCTCCAGCACCTCAAAGCCACGAAAATCAGAGAGGGATCCTTCAAAGGCTCTTCTTCCTGCGTCACTCTCCAAGGAGAGGGCACTAGGGCTCAGATAGGGATTTCTGAGCTCAGAAATGTCAGGAGGAAGCGATGGACTCGGAGGAAATTCTTGCGACGGTCTCGGAGGAAGCGGGAGATGTGAAAATACACGATGCGTTGATGCGTTTTCCTCCCACAAGCTGCGCGCTCTGTTTTTATTATCATAAACCTGGGCCCGGAGGATGTCAGCTTGTTTATTTATTTGTTTCAATGAGGTTTCGCTCCTTGTTCAAACATTCCCATGTTGGCAGCTGCTGCTCTGCCAGGCCCTGTCCCCCTTCCCAGCTCCCCTCCCGTAACCAGGGACGTGCCAGCCCAGGCAGCATCTCCGGCAAGCGCGAGGTGCTGAAGGTGCGGGAAATTTTTGGGTTTCCCCCCCAGGGTATCATTCGACCCCCCTGGGATGGTGACACCACCATGTCCTCGTGCGTGTCACCGCAGCCTCCCCGGGCTCACGCCTCCTCTCCAAACTCTTGGAGTATAATCAGGAATATCGCATTTTTTGGCCTGTCCCCCTGAGTCAGCATCTTCCTTCTTCTTCCCTGCCACCCCCACTGTGCAGAGCAGCTCCTGCAGCTGTGTGCTGGAGCTGGGTGCCACCAGCGTCCACTTTTCTGTCATTTTGAGGCGTTGCCTGCAATAACTGCTCTGGAAAATCCCACTACACACCTGAATCCTGAGGGCTCTCCAAGGGCTGCCCAGGCAGTGCTGGATTTTGTGAGGGTGGTGGCCCCTTCCACCTTGAGCTCCCCCAACACCTGGGGCTGTTGCCAGGGAGTCTGAAGGATTCCAGGAGCCCCACATGGACCCACAGAACACCGTGCTCAACCCAGGTCCTGCTCTCCCCACTACGGAGGTGAGGGGGACTTTATTTACCACCTCACATTGGTCAGCCCAAGACCCTCGGCTGGGGGGCTTCTCCCCTGGGCAAGGGGCTTGTCCCCCTGGCTGATCCTGGCCTCTCCCACGGGGTCACTCTGGCAGGAAGCCGCTCTCGCCCCGGGGAGCTGCGGGAGATGCACCTGGGAGGAGAAGCACTTTGCTGGAGGAAGAAAACAGGATCTCACATATAAACAACATCCTCAATGGCTCAGCGAGTGAGTCGCTCTTTCCAGAACCTGTTTTCGAGCTGCTGTTGTGTCCCCCATGGCCCCCCCAGCTACAAAGTGGAATTAAACCAAGTAGGAGCCACCAGAGCCCCCAGGATGGGGCTGTCCCACTGCTTCTTCCAATGATCCATCCCTGGGTGGACCCAGCGAGGGCAAGTGCTGCTGAGGTGGAGGGTAAGATTAACTCCTGGCTCCTTTCCAGGGGATGTTTGGGGCTGGAATGTACCTGTAGGGTGGGAATTCCACCTTCATGATTAATCCAAAGCTTATTTGGGGCTGAAATGTGAACACATGGGACAGAGCATCTCTTGGGACAAAGCCAGGGCTTTCCCACAGACTCACTTGTGCTCCTTCCAGAGGATTCCTCACCAGGAAGAGAGTTTTTCTGGATTTTGCATCCAGGTGGCAGAATCTCCACATTTCTGGAATGCATTCTCCTGTATTCCAGAATCCTTGGTCATGGCACCAAGCAGAGCACCCCACACAGATCTGAATTTTGACTAATTTAAAAACCAAAAGCAGACAACTTTTATTTTTCATAATTTATTCCTTCTTTCTGTCCACAAACTCAGATAACTGAGGACTCAGCATTCCTGGCAGCCAACGAATCCCAACCAAAGCTGCTTCCCAAAGGGATCCCACTGGACCAACTGGGACATGGGACATCCCAAAGGGCTGAAGTGCTGCCCAGCACAGGAAACCTGCAGGCAGAGCCAGATTCCCAGGGAGGAAACATTCTGTTTGTTGTGGGAGAGAAGGCGAGCGAAGCGTTAACGCCGCTGGCCAGCGGAGCAGAGGTCAGGCCGTATCCTGCTGCAAACTTCCTGAGCAACCTCCAGGAGAAAACAACAACCCGCGTGGCATGGCATGGGATGGGACGTGGAGGGTTTGTTTTTCACCCTGATCACCTTGCACCTACTTTCTCACCCTGAGGTGGCTGCACGCTCTGTCCTGCCCCAGCTCCTCCTGCTGCCCCAGCGCTGGATCCTGGATTTTTTAATGTTTCTCTGGTGTGATTCATTGTGCTTTTATGCCCTGGGTTGGAGTAGAGAGGCAGAACTGGAGAGGAGGGAAGAAAATGAACCTTTCAGGCTCTTTGAGGTGCTCAGGTGGGAGCAGGAGGAGCACAGCAGCCCCACAACAGCTCAACAGAAGGAAAATCCACCAAAACTTCCCGTGTTTTCTTTTTTTTTTTTTTGCTTCTGAATCTCAAGACATGGAGCAGAAGGCTGGGGGATAATTATGGGAACGCTTGGAGAAAACACCAGTGGGACTCAAAGTGCCTCCTTGCCTTCCCCTGCCAGCAAAAGGGAGCAAAAGCTGGGACAAAAGTCCCCAAAAAGGGAGCAAAAGTTTCTCTGCTGCTTCATCCATCCCTGATTTGCATTAAAACCAAAGTAGAAAATGCCCAGTATTTTATGCCAAAAATGGTGTTTAGATAGAAATGGCTCAGAAGTTTCAAAGCTGAAGTGCGATGGAAATATTCATATTTCAATATTCATAAAGTGTGAGAAATCATTTCGTTCAATCCAGTTTTCCTATGTGCTTCTCTAGCAAATATTTGGGAGAAAGAGGAGGCTCCTGGAGTTTGAAATTTTCTTCTTGAGGACACGGATCCAACGCTCAAACAGGGCCAGCTCAGATCTCCCTTTGGGCATCGGCTCATTGCTGTGGGAGGAACAGCCCTGGTGGGATTTTAGTGGTGGTTGAGATGCTGGGACCTGCAGTGACACTGCCAGGGTGTGTCCTCCTGTCCCCCACAGCCAGGTCCTCCTGTCCTCTTCCTTCCTTTCTTCCACCTTCCCTGGCAGGCTGGGCAGGCCCTGGCACAGGTGCCCAGAGCAGCTGTGGCTGCCCCTGGATCCCTGGAATGTCCCAGGCCAGGCTGGACACTGGGGCTTGGAGCAGCCTGGGACAGTGGGAGGTGTCCCTGCCATGGCAGGGGAGTGACACAAGATATTTTTTAACATCTCTTCCAACCCAAACCACTCCATGATTCCATAGATCATCCTGTGGACGATCTAAGATGGAAAGGCCAAGGATCCCAGGCCCAGCTGCTCTTGAAGAGGCTCCAAGAGACTTCCAGGCTCCCCAACACCCCCTGACACCCCAGCGAAGGCCAACCCCAGCGGACTGAACTGAGTGGCAATTCCTTCTTTTCCCTTCCCTTGGGATCCAGCCACAAGACCTGTCCCTGGGCCACCACCACGGGACTCCCTTCGCCCATCGCTGGACAGGGACCAGCTCTGGAGGCCAGGGCAGCAGAGCCACCCCTGGAGCACCATGGATGCCATGATTGGTTTTGCTAAATTGGAATCTGCTGATCCCGGGCGTGCTTACACAAAATGCCAATTAGCACGCGGTCGGCGTTGCTGCACGGAAATGTTTTCCATTATATTTTGCTGTCAGCAAATGCTGGTGTGAAACCAGTTTGCAGCCCTCATGTGGCCACCACGAGGAGGTGGGGAAAGGACTGGAGTCTCCCTCCAGGAGGATTTGTTCTCCTGGTCACCCGGCGTGGACACATGTGGTGGTTTCAGTTTGAAATTGGGTGGAAATATTAATTTTGTGTAGTGGTTTTGGTTTGTTAATTTGAGATTTTTTTAATTTTAAGATTTTTTTGGTTAATGTATTAATAAGTGTGGTGGGTTTTGGCATTGGTTATTTATTAAGGGGTTTTTTTGTTGTGAGATAGGATTAGGAGAAAGGTAAAGTAGGTTTAAAATTTTAAAAGGATATAAAGAAAATTTTATTAATAGCAATTAATAGGAAAAAGAAAAAAGGAATTAAAATAAATTATTTAGAATTTTTTTGTTTTATAACTTTTTTTATTGATAATGTAGAGAAATAAAATTTAAAAATTTTATTTAGTTTATTATTTTTAAAATAGTTTTTTTTAGTTTATTTAGGGAGAGGATTTTTTTTTTGGTTAATGTTATGGAGTTTTTTGTTAATGTTTTGTTGATGTTACGTTATAATGTTATTTTTTTAATATTATTGATAACATAAAGAAATAAAACTAAAAATTTTTAGTTAGTTTATTATTTTTAAAATAGTTTTTTTTAGTTTATTTAGGGAGAGGAGTTTTTTTGTTAATGTTATACCTGATGGCACCTTTCCCGTGGGTAATGGGATGGATAACTTTGTGGTGGAAAGGCCAATCCCACAGGTCTGGGGGCTCCAGAGGACCCACCAAGGCTTTCCTGACCAGTCCCCCCAGCTCTTCTCATCTATGAATGCTGCTTATTGCCTCTTCCAGTCGTATTTTCCACACCATTTCTGTGAGGATAAAGTGCTGAGTCACGGGAAACAACTTCCAGTCGTATTTTTCACACCATTTCAGCGAGGATGAAGTGCTGAGTCACAGGATCCAAGGAATCCTGAGCAGAAGAGCCGCGAGGGACTCCTGTTTGTTAAGATGTCTGGGATGCTTCCTATTAAATAATAACAAAATGCTGCAATAATAACTTGGCAGCTCTCCGCCCCCGCCAGGCTGATGCTCAAAGTGAGTTTGCCTTCCTAAAATTCCTTCAAGTGTCTCAATGAGTTGCAGGGGAGGAAGGAAGGACACTTCACTCCCGACTTTTCCCTGCTGGAGTTCTTTTAGTGAGCCTTGAGAAGATGGGGAGGAGGAGAAATTCCGCTTTGGGTCTCCTCCTGCCTGTGGCTGCGGTGGTTGCACGGTGGATTTGAGGATAAAGCAGGGACAGGTCATGGATCCCACAGATCTGGCAGGGGTCACCAGATGTGCAATATGGGCTGGTGGCTTTTTTCACTTTGTGGGGAAGGATTAAAAACCCCCCTGTGTTTAAAAATCAAAAGCACAACTGCCGTCAGCATCCACTTTGCATCTCAGTTGCTGGATCTCACTTAAAAGTCTTCAGCATTTGAATTTATACATAATTATAAATCAGTTTTCATTTGTATGTTGTTTAAAAGCCTTAAATAAGTTTGCATGGGCATATCTTGTGGACATAATTGTTTTTTCATTGTTAATTAAAGAAATTTGCCTGCTGGTTTATCAGCAGGCCTGGGTGGCACCAGCTGTCCCTGCACACGAGGCTGGCGCTTCACAGCTCTCCACAACTGGGAAATCTTCCCAAAATGTTACAATTTTTCCCCCTGAATTCAGGATGCCAGAAGTTGAACCAAATAAAAGATCAGATACATTGTGCTGACCCCAGTATGAATTTTGGTTTGGTTTGGTTTTTTTTTAATGAGAAATGCCATACAGAGGGTTTGTTAAAATGTTTTGCAGGAGTTTCTGCTTCACTTTGGAAATCCTCTCAACAATCTGACCTGAAATTCCACAATTTCAGTCCATATTTGCCACATATTCTGCATTTCTGCTTTCCCTCCATTTGCTCCTTAAATGTCAGGGATTTTCATGTTCCCCTTGGGGTCACCTGTGTAAGTGGGACATGGATCTCCCCTCTAAGAGGAAAATAGGAGAGGTTGGTTTGCCTCATCCCTGTGAAGGCTCTAAAGATGTAAAACAACATCAGGATGAACCTCCAAATAATGGAATCTGTAAACTATAGGAGAGGGCAAAACTGACCCTGGGTGCAGTGGGAAAGTTTTTTAACCAGCAGAGCAAGAGGGACTGGAGGAACCTTCACCCACAGAAGAGGAAAATCAACCAAATGTTAAAGGTGGAGCTGAATCCCTTTGGAAATGTGTATGGGATGAGGTGTAGGAATGCAGTGCCCCTGTGCATGCCTGGCTTCACAGCTGGCCCAGAAATGGTTCTAAAACCAATAAATAAATAAATACAATCATTGACTCTGTCCCAAACTGGGCTGCAATATGGCAAAAAGCAATTTCCCACTGATTTAATGTGATTAGGATTTTTTTCCCCATGAGCTCGTGTCTGTCTTTTTGTATTATCTGGAGGATCAGTGTGGAGTCCTGAGTCAGGAAAAGAGCTCCCCTCAATCCATCCCCTTGCTTTGACTGCAGAGTGATCCATGCATGTGCTTAACATTAAGGTTCTGCTTCCAGGCTGTCCTGAATAATAGGCTCGAGTGTATTTTGAGAACTCATTTTTACTTTTTATTACAATAATAACTTCTGCAGTGACATGAATTCCAACTGGGAGCCCTGAGGAATAACATCCCCTTCCAAATGGTTTTCCTCTTTACACTGGAATTAGAGCACATATGAGCAGAGCAGCCCATTACAAGACAAAGCACTTTCCAGAAGGTGAATTTTTCTCAGCCTCACAGCAGCTCCTTTATAGTCAAAAATTAATTCTATCACCAAGCTCTGCTCCTGCAAATTGCAGTCAGATGGATCATTAATGAAGAAAAGCAGGGACCCTGCTGAGGAATTGCTGGTGAAGGGTGCAGCTCTTGGAGGTGCTGAGCTCCTGGAGCTTGGGTTGGCCTTTCTTTCCTTCTTTCCTTTTCAGATTTCCCGCTGGAATTCCATGAGATGATGTGTTTGCAAAGCTGTCCTGCCGCCATCCTGACAGGATATTGCACTGCTCCCCCAGCAGAACCACCACAGGTACTAAACCTGGGATTTACTGAGCAGCCACTCCCAGGGGGTGTGGGGATGCCTCACAATTCCCTCTGTGCTTAGTGGGAATTGCCCTCCGAGCCCTGAATAGCACAGACACTACAAACCCTGCCCACAGCCTTGCTGGGAGAGAGGAACAACCCCAGGCAAGGCCATAAAACCAAGGAAGGTGGAAAACAACTTGAATTCCAAGGAAAATGCTGGGGCAACGCCTCAGGCACAGGGTGGGATTGTTGGGGGGTCTGTGCAGGGCCAGGAGTTGGAGTTGTGGGTCCGTTCCAGCTCAGGAATTCTGGGATCCTATGGAATGGAGATCCATCCTCTGTTACTCCTGGAGCTGGCTGTGGGAGGGATGAGTGGTGGCTCCCCTGGTCTGTGAGGAGGAGGAGAGAAGGACCTGATCCAACCAGGATTGCTCCTCTTCCGTCCCTGCAGCTCTGCAAATCACATTCCTGAAAATTCCTCTTGATCCATGCCAACTTTTAGACCAAATTTGCCTCTTTTTGTTTTGGCTTTTTTTAGAAAAAGATTTCTTTCAGTGTAATCTAAGAGGAAAAAACCAAACATTTACTTTCAGGCTGATGTTTTATCTCCCAGTTCTCAGTGTTCTGACAACCTGAGCCCCATCTGCTCTCCAGGAAGGAGGTGATAAACTCAGCTTACTCACACTCCCCTCTCAGTGTCTTCAGGGGAGAGCAATGATGACAAGATTTCCACTTACAACCAAGCTGCAGAAAGCAAAACGAAATTTGGACTCAGCTCATTTTATCTGTGCNATGCCAACTTTTAGACCAATTTTTCTTTTTTTTTTTTTCTTTCCTTTTTTTTTTTTTTAAAGATTTCTTTCAGTGTAATCTAAGAGGAAAAAAAAAACCAAACATTTACTTTCAGGCTGATGTTTTATCTCCCAGTTCTCAGTGTTCTGACAACCTGAGCCCCATCTGCTCTCCAGGAAGGAGGTGATAAACTCAGCTTACTCACACTCCCCTCTCAGTGTCTTCAGGGGAGAGCAATGATGACAAGATTTCCACTTACAACCAAGCTGCAGAAAGCAAAACGAAATTTGGACTCAGCTCATTTTATCTGTGCTTTTAAAAAGAAACAACAACCCCCAAAAAAGCCAGTTAAAAAAAAAAACACAGCAATGGGAGAAATGAGCAATATCTGCCAAATAAAATCAGTCATTCGCTGCTCGTGTTAGTCAGGAGGAGAACAAACTTTTAGATGGAGAATAAACTTATTAGCTCTCCATGAGTAATTGGAAAATCAGGAGTCAAGAACTCCAGATTCCTGCTGGAGCTTGAACTGTGCTGTGACCTCCTGGGAAGGAGCACCTTGCTGCTGGTTGGTACCTGGAAATAGAGAGTTATTTAAATCAATTTTTCCTGCAATCTACACAAGAGATGGAGCAATTGAGCTGGTTTGGGTGGGAATGCAGTGGATTGTCTCACTTCTCCTGGTTTTGGGATCCCACCTGTGTTATAAAATCGCCCCTGGTGGTGTTGGGATCAGTAAAGAAAGTGATAAATATAGACTCTGTCAGTCAGTATATGTGATAAGGAAAAACTTTGANTGCTGGAGCAGGGATCCTGGAGAAGAGTGGAGTTTCCTGTGTAGGTCTGGTGGTGGTGTAGATGGGCCTGGTCTTCCTCTGGGAATCCAGTGGAGAAGGGTGCTCAGGTGTCCCCAAAGCTCAGATTATATCCAGGTAGGAATGCTTGGCTCCTCCCCCTGGGCAGAGCTTCTCTTAATGGCCCATTAACAGAACATAATTAATAATTACTGGCCCATTAACAGAAGATGTCTCCCACAGTGGGGATTGGTTTGTGGGAGAGATAAGCAAACTGCTCAATTAACAGAAGATAAACTGCACCACCCTTAACAGATGGCAAATAGAACACATCCTTATTTTACAATCCAGGACAGCTCTCTTCTATTCCCTAGTTTGCTACAGGTCAACTTCACTGCTCATTTACTTAATCCATTTCAAATGATTGGCTAATTAACACTTTACTATAAACATCTTGTAGCCCAGTTAACATGATCACAGCCGTAGATTGTTTTGAATTCTTCATCTCTAACTCTTTAATGTCTCTCAGACTGAGCCATGGGGAATCTCATGCAGCTTTTTCTTTCTTTGATTGGACTGTGTATCCACACACCCGGGTGGCCGAGGCCAAGCAGGAGGTGCTGGCACTCACCTGAGGAGCCCATGGTGGTGCTGGAGCGCCTCTCCTGCCAAACTTCTCCTCTTCCCCCCAAATCAGGGAGATTTCTGGGCTGCAGAGAGCAGAGCAGAGACCTCTGGAGCGTCTCTGAGCCCCCAGCAGTGCTGAGTGCCGGGGAGGAGGAGCAGTTGGTGGCGAGGAGCTCCCGGAATTCCCAAGGAATTCTCGTGCAAATTGTGCTTTGCAACACCAACTTCTGGGGAGCTTTTCATGGTGATGGGTTCACAGCATCCTCCAGTGCACCTCCCTGGCTCCTCCAGCACTCCCAGTGCATGCTGGAGACCCCAAAACCACCAGGACCCCATCACTGCTGTTCCCACTCTCCATGTGGGATCTCAGCCCACCTCCACGGCATTTTCCAGATCCCCACTTCCCATGGGAGCTGAGGGCTCCAAAGAGCTCCCACAGTGCTTTTCCCAGTGGAAATTCCACTCGTTTCCACCTCGGAGACCCCTTCTGGAGAGCCCAGGTATCTTCCTCCCCCCATCCTGCTTGTTGGTTTGTGTATTTTGGCAGGTGCCTGCTGCTTCTACAACGGAGAAGCTTTTGTGCCTCTCCAGGCAAATTCTTTGTAGGTGCAACTCCAGCAAAACCTTTGATGTGCTGGGCTGAGAGGTCACCCAAGGAATGTCCGTGTTTGTCATCAGGAACTGGGGCCAAGTCCTGCTCACCTCCCAAAATAACGCCTTTGAAGTCGGGAGAAACGCTTCACAGGCACAAGGGGAAATTCTGGGCACTGGAACATGAAGGTAAATTTCACATCATGACCTTTTATTCTTTTTCTTCTTAATTTATTGTCTCACTGGAGTTTTTCCTCCCTCCTTTCCCCCCCTCTCTTTTTGCCTGAATTTGACACCGATGTCAGTCAGGCAAAAAGTCAAACACCCAATAATCATTGGAAAACAGGTCCAGGAGAGTTCAAAGGGCTGGGAAATGTAATTTCTTTGCTAAATGTTGAATCTAAACCTGGGTTTATGCAACTGCATCTTTCAGGGGGGGTTGGGAAGGTGCTGACAACACGGCTTTGTTTTCTGGGATAAAATCCCAAAGATACTGAGAAATCCCAAAGATACTGAGAAATCCCAAAGATACTGAGAAATACAACAAACAGAGAAAAAAGTCCTGGGGAAAATTTGGCAGAACCTCTGCAAAGACAGCACCAGATGCCCCCAAAGAGGAAATTACAACATGTGGCAGCTGTGGTTTTTTGGTTAAGCAACTTTTTCTCAAAGTTCAAAGCATCTGGGGAAAGTAACTGCTAACAGGGTGAGACAGATTTATGGAGCCCACACATGGCAATATTTTGGTATAAAATTAGTAAAAAATTATTAAATCCCCGAGATGAAGAGATTAATTCCTCCGAGTTTGCATTCTTTGAAGAGCAATCATATTTTGACTTTGTCAACTGGAAGAACTGAGTAATTTCTTGGATTAACTGATCACAAGAGTTGTAATCCATAATAAAAGTCCAGGCAAAGCTGCCAGGCTTTGTTTCTCAAAGGATTTGGGTAATGAGTTGATTTGGCATTAACAGAATGCATCCCAGACTGCAACCCCATGCTCTGGATCTAAAGGGGGATTCAGGAAGATGAGGCACTTAATCAAAGCCTTCAACATCTTTTTTTAATATGGGGAAATGATTGTTTACATGAGTTGCTGGATTGGTCAGTTTGGGAGAAAGGTTTTGTGTAAATCTCTGGTGCATGGCATGAGCAGTGCCTGGACTTGGGTAGCCAGGCTCCAATGTGATATAAATATATCAAAACATGTATAAACCCCTGGAAATGTCCTTTCTAGCCACAAAAAGGACAATTTGCAGCAGTTCCCACTGCAGGTTTGTGTTTGTTCTCTCTTTTCACAGCACTTCTGTGGTTTTATGCTTTGTGTTTCGGTGAGAGCCAGAAGAGACCCTGCCCATCTGCTGCCAGACTCGGGGTTTTAAACGCCTTGTTTAGAGCTAATAAAGCCCTAAATTAAATTCCCAAATGAAGTTAATGCTCCTGGAGCTCGGGGAGGCCGTGGGTACCTGCAGGGATGGCAGCACGAGGTGTTCCCCTGCTGGGTTCCCTCCCTTTGCAGCAGCTCCTGCTCCTCCAGCGCTGGCACGTGGGGAACGCTCGGGGAAATGATGCTCCTCAAAATTCCACCAAATGTTCTTTTGCTGCCGGGCTCCTTCTGAGCCAGCTCAATCCCCAGGCTGCTCCGTGGTGCAATCTCCGGCCGTGCTGGCACACAGGGAGCCTGGCTCGGGGTGCTGGGAGCTGAGCAGAGGGCTCAGCATAGCCCTGAGCACTCCAGAGTGTGAAATCATGGTCAGGAGAAGCTCCAGAGCTTCGGGGTTTGCTGTCTTTGACCTCCCTCCATGTCTGCACCGAGCACGTGGGGCGACGCTGTAACAGGAATTATTAAATCAATTTAATAATGCTGGATCCTTCTCCAGCCCTTGTGGGGCAGCAGGGACCTCTCTGCACAGAACAGCCAGCTCATCACATGAATTTTCTTTCAGATCTTCCAGGAGCCTTTGGATCTTCATCCCAAAGCCTTTGGTGGGCCTGACCCACGCTCTCAGGCTGAATTAACCCTTCTGCTGCTGAGGCAGGGCAAAAAACCTGCAGGTAGCCCAGAATGGGGAGGGATGAGGAGGTGCTGAATTTTTAAACCCCTTCCTCATTCTGACCTGCCTGTCCTGGCGTGCAGTGGCCATCCCTGGTGTGCAGTGGCCATCCCTGGTGTGCAGTGGCCATCTCTGATCTTTAGTGACCATCCCTGGTGTGCAGTGGCCGTCTCTGATCTTTAGTGGCCATCCCTGGTGTGAAGTGGCCAACACTGGCATGTAGTGGCCATTCCTACTGTGCACTGGCCATCCCTGCAGTGCAGTGGCCACCCTGGGGTCACCACACCGCAGTGCCCCACACACACCTGTGACCAGGGCCACTCTGCTCCCCATCCCAGGGGCACACAGCTGTCCCACAGGAGCACACAGTGTCCCCCATGACAGTGGCACTGGGGCACACAGCTGTCCCCATGGCAGTGGCACTGGGGGCACACAGCTGTCCCCATGGCAGTGGCACTGGGGGCACACAGCTGTCCCACAAGGGCACACAGCTGTCTCCCATGGCAGTGGCACTGGGGCACACAGTGTCCCCATGGCAGTGGCACTGGGGCACACAGCTGTCCCCCATGGCAGTGGCACAGGGGCACACAGTGTCCCCATGGCAGTGGCACCTCCAGCAGGCAGCAGAGGCCGGAGGAAGCCGCAGCCCCGTGAGCTGCCCGTGGTTTGAGGAGCGAGTGCCAACATCTCTCACTCTCACTGTCCCAGCGTCGCCCCCAGGGCAGCCTGGTCTGCCTCTCCTCTGCTCTGACCACAGCACAAATGGTTGGGATAAAAGCCTGCCTGAGTCACTGCACTCTGGCTGCCGGGGGATGAGCTCAGGAGCGACGGCTTGCTCAGCCTGAGTGACAAAATCAATGTAAGAGAAACGTCTTTGTTGTGTGGTAACTAAGAAAAAAGGAAAACAAAACACAAAGAAAAAGAGACGCAGAGAAGTTGGGGTGGGACGTTTGTGCGTGATGAAAGGAAAGTGAAGGGAAAGATAGAAGTGATTTTTCCTGGAAGAGCAGGTAAAAGTGGGAACAGATAAACAGCTGCCACAGGGAGGGCGAGGGCTCTGCTTTAGCAGCTGAGCTGTTTTCTGAGAGCAGGTAAACATCCACGGGTTCACTGGGGTCCTTCCTCTGCCTGGGCAAGGAGAGGCAGGCCCTGAGCAAGGAGAACATTCCAGGAAAGAGGAGAATGAAAAAGAGAAAGAGAAAGAGAAGAGAAGATGAAAGAGGAATATCCTGCACCCTTGGTGGCAGAGCTGGCTGCAGTTTCCACTGGCACAGGGGGCACAGGGAACGTGGAGCACTTTGTGGAGGTCGTGGATTGGCACAGGGATGCCAGGATCAGAGCCAGTCCCTGCCCCTGCCAGGGCTGGGGTTTGCAGTAAAACGTGCTGGGGGCCCTGCTCTGCCTCTTCCCCACCATCCCATCTTGTCCAGGCCCTGCTGTCACCAAAAATCCCCCTCAGAGCTGTGCAGTCACTCTTGGCTGGGGAGTCCAAGCGCTTCCATCTCATCACCCTGAGCCTCGTGGGAATGTGGGAACCTGAGCTCCCTGAAGGCTCTTAAGGGATGAAATCCTGGCAGATCTCACACAGCACAAGCCACAAGCTCTGCCTTTTTCCTTCTTTCCTTTTTAATGAGAACACTCCTAATGATTTTTGGGGAGCTTTAGGCCATGTGAGGTAATATCCAGCTCTCAGTGAGAATAACAAGAAATCCCCACTGATTATTTTTTGGGGGTGTAGGAGGGTTTTCACATCCAGCAATACTTCTGCAAGGAAGGATTTGCCATGTGGAGCATCCCTGTCTGTTCTACACCTTGTAGAAATGATCTCCCCACCTTTGCTGGTCTGGCAGCTCAGGACACCCTCCCTGATTGCCTGCAGAAGCCATCAGGGTGTGGAGCTGGAGATCCCATCACCATTTCCTCAGGACATGTTGCACAGTGTTTTTAGGGTCATTTCTCTGTTGAGTTTTATCAAAATGCTGTTCAGGACACATTCCTAATGCCCAGAGATCTGCTGAAAATTTGGAATATTGGTGCCTTTACAGCAAGCAGTGCAAGGAGAAGAATGTTGCCTTTGATGTTGATCAGTTGTGAGCGTGGCTGGGCCCTTTTGGAGCAGACTCCACGCATGGCCCCCTTCAAAAGTCAGAAAAACACTTTCCTCAGCATTTCAAATGTTATGAGACACAGCATTTTGATGGGAAAGAAAAAGACAAATGGGAAGAATGTGGTGTTTTTGCACTCTCTGAAAGAAGTCATAGCCACAAAAAATGGACGGTGTGTGCAAACTTGAAATGCTGAACTCTGACTCCACAACATCTGCAGCTCCTGTGCCAAGAAAGAGCTCTCCCTGATTTTTCATCTCTTTTCCATTTGTAGCCCGCACTTTGCAGACACGGGACACACTTATGGATATGTCTTTTGTGGTGTTTTGGGGCCATAAACAAAACAAAATCAGCAAAGACCACGAGATCCCCACGTACTTCCCTTGATTGTCTCTGGGTTGCGTTGTTGAAGGTGAGTCAGTGTTTATCGATATAAAAATATAAGAAACAATGCAGGAGCAGAGCACTGTGTTTTCCATGTGTTCATTGTCCTGTCACTGGCTGTAAAATCCCTGGGATGAGGAATTAATGAGGGGACACCTGCTTTCTTGGCAGAACCTGGCTTGTATTTTGAAATTCGAAGTATTTTTAAGTATTCTCTGAAAGTGGTTGCAAAGGCTGGAAAACAAACCCTGCCCTCACAGGTGGGAAATGTGAGATATTTGCTGGTGCTGCAGATCCAGAAAATCCAGCCTGGCTGCATTTAAGGACTGAACTGAGACTTCTTCTGTGTTTTGTCTGCACTCCAGGAGTGTGAATTTGGGTTACCCCTCCCCACGGGGCTGCTACAAGGGGATACCAATGTTTCCTTACCCTATAAACCAGGAAATATCCCACCAGGATGCTCAGTGCAGTACTGAAGTGTTTCTTGTCTGTTTGCAGGGCTTATTTTTTCCATCTCTTCTTTATTTCCTCACTCATTGACGGCTCCAGTGGCCCGAGACACTGCAATCTTGCAGCCAGATTTCTAATTTGAGAATCTCTCTGCTGTTACTACAAGACCAGCCAGGCTCTGAGCAACTCCCCTTTCCTCTGCTGCTCCTCAGAGCTCCTGGAAGCAGTTCTGTTTTGCAAGATGTTTACACTCAGCAAACACACGGGGAAATGGTCATTTGCAAAGCAGCCTCGGCCAGAAAACAGCAACAGCCACACCAGTGAATCCAAAAATAGCTGGAGGAGCGAGCAGAGGGGAAGGAGAAGTGGTGAAGTCTTGAAATTTGTCACCCAGTGGGGAAAAACAAACTCTCTGCCCACGTCTTGTTTGCTGCCTGGCAGGCAGACAGACAGTCCCAGCTACAAGGGGGAATTGCAGGAGAATTGCAGAGCTAAAAGGTGACATTAACTCTGTTTTGGAGCAATTCAGCCTCACGTGTAACCCGGGGATGCCATCAGCTCTGAGGAGTGAACAATCCACCAGGAGAGAAAAGGCAAAGGGCTCTGGGTGGAACTTTTGGGTTCTTCCTTGAATTCCCAGTTACCTCCCAGCAGTTCCCCACAACTTCTTTGGGGGTGGTTTGTTTGGTTTGTTTGTTGTTGTTTTGGAGCCGGGAAAGCTGAATCCAGGCAGAGCAGAAAGCCCCAGTTCCCCCAGCTCCTCACAGATGGATCCACCAGCCCTCCTCTCATTCCCAGGGAGGTGTTTCTATGGAGGCCATCCAAATTTATGACAAATTCTGCTCGTTCCCAGCCAAACAGGGATCCTCTCCAGGGATGGGGGGTTTGGGGGTGAGCAGCTTCCATGCAGGCCTGCAGTTTGGGGTGTAAATAACAACCCGAGGGGGCAGAACGGCTCCTCTGGAGACTGCTGAGGGGCTTCAGCCCCAATTCCCACTTCAGCCAGTGTGTCAGGAAGATTAATCCACAAACACCAGAGGTTTGCGTCCAAACAGGAGACAGAGGAGTCCTGTAACTTTATTCCAATAAAGGGAGAGGCCATGGGGCATTCCCCTGGGGTGTTTTGAATCCTTGGAGGACACAGCCTCCTTTTTATCCCAATTTCCCGGCCGCATTTCCCTCTCTCTTTCCCCACTGGCTGAGGTACCTGAGAGGTTCAGACTTCCCAGAACACCCGATACCCAAGATTCCCCTCTAATGTATAACCCTCCTTTTAATTTTTAATTCCTATGGAATTTAGGGGGTTTCCCCATTGTTTCTTTCAACTTTCAACATCCAGGTTCATTTTCCAGCAAACCTACGGTTTGTTTGTAAAAGCAAATATCTTTATTTTCCATTCATCAATCAGTGGAATCCTCCCCATTGCTTCTTTTATCTCCCAGTGCTGGTTTTATGTTTGTGAAGACAAATCCATCATTCCTCTCACATGCAAGAGGGTCTGATGATGGTGATGATGATAGTGATGATGATGATGATGGTGATGACTATGATGGTGACCATGGGTATGAGGTGAGGAGCAGGTTGGTGTCACCTCAGTGGAACCTCATGAGATAATTGGGGTTCTTGGCATCATGCAGGACTGGGGGAGCCAGGCTTGGAAAAGAAGAGGCAGCTGTTGGTGGGAATATTTTTTGTTTCAGATTAATCCCCACAAATGAGGGAATACCAAAAAATACCCATTTCTTGCTCCAATTTTAGCCAGCCTGCCAGGTGTGGGGCGTTCTCGGAGCTGTATTTTCCACTTCTGGATAATTTCTTTTACTTTTTCACACACAGAGATGTCCTGAGTGCAGAAATTCTGCTGCAACTGTGACATCAGACGGCCGTAGGTGACATTCTGACGCCATGCAGAACATGACAACACCAGAATTCATAAGCACCACGTCCCACCTGACACAACGAGCTTATTTTTTGTAGAATTATCCTCAGCTTAAAAAAAAAAGACAAACCAGAAAATATGGGCCTCAGCAGCAGAATAATCTCAAAACAGGATGTTCTTAAAGTTTCCATTGAAGATCAGCTGCTTTTTAATTAGTCACCAGAGGGACAGAGAAGAAAGTTGCTAATTATGAGAACATCATAAAAATGTAAACACTGTGGCCCAGTTTTCTGATGGCAACACCTTTCTGTGGATGCAAGAGTGAGCCTGGATTGGCTAATGGATGGAAAAATCTTGGGATTTTTCCTGAACAGCTCACGAAGAGGCATCTGCAGTTATAAAATCAACCATTTCCTTTGGAAAAAGGATGGAAATATTTGACAAAAATACCGTCAAGATTGGTTGTTTGGGCTTGTTTTGTTTTTTAAATATATCCCAGGAATAATCAAGACATGCAGTTTTTTGAAAGAGAAATCTTAAATCAGGATGGCTTTATTGAAAACCTACGGTACTTTCAGCACTTTATGATGCCTGAAATCTTCTTTCCAGCTGCTTTTGTTTGCTGGTTCTGCCTTTTAAAAGGATTCTGTGATTCCATGGGTGATTAAGGCAGATAATGAGCTGCACTCAAGTTTGTGCTCCGGGAAATAAGAAGAGAAGCAGGAGGGAAGGTGCCTGAGGCATTTCAGACCGATGATTTAACCTGGTTTCTCTTTTAGATTTCTTCAGTTTTGGACATATAGACTGACCTCTCTCAGGCCTGACTTTCCAGAAATGCTCTTGGAAAATGAAGGCGCTCAGGACTCCTTTAAACAAATTAAAATTATGTCTTGTTGGGCACAAAATTCAAATTGTAATTCCCAATTATTTACCAACCTGAAGGAACTGATAATTTAATGTCTTTTTCATGAAGTATTTAAAACTATTGTGCTGGGTTTTTTTGTTTGTTTTGTAATTTTGAGGGAAAATATATTAAAATAATCGAGAAAAAAAAGAAAAAAATTTTGTTGAAATCTGTTTTTCCCTATTAAAACTATGAGAGAGTTGACACCTATTTATGGAATCATTCAAAGAAATGTGGAATGTGGCAAACCCTCCTCAATCCGAGTACACAGAGGTGGCAGCTCTGTGGCAGCTCTTGAGGCCACGGCTGAATAAATCAGCCCAAAATAACAATTCCCAAATATTTCCCTCCCAGGATTCAGTTCCATCACTGCCACAAGGCTGCAGGAGAGGAGATAACAGAAGGTGCTGCAAAGGCAACCCCAAATTCCGAGGTGATTGAGGCAATCCCAAATTAAAGGGATCCCCTGGAGGTCTGGGGTGGGTTTGAACAGGTTGAGGTGTTCAGGGATGAGGGGCTCAGGGATGGGATTGGGGCTCAGGGATGGGATTGGGGCTGATGGATAGGATGATTTGCAGCTGTCAGGAAAATTAATCCACAAACACCAGAAGTTTATGTCCAAAAAGGAGTCAGAGGAGCCCTTTTACTTTATTCCAATAAAGGGAGAGGCCATGGGGCATTCCCCTGTGGTGTTTTGAATCCTTGGAGGACACAGCCTCCTTTTTATCCCAATTTCCCAGCAGCATTTCCCTCTCTCTTTCCCCACTGGCTGAGGTACCTGAGAGGTTCAGACTTCCCAGAACACCTGATACCCAAGATTCCCCTCTAGTGTACAACCCTCTTTTAATTTTTAATTCTTATGGAATTTAGGGGTTTCCCCCAAAATTTCTTTCAACTTTTAACATCCAATTTCATTTACCAGCAAACCTACAGTTTGTTTGTAAAGGCAAATATCTTTTTCCATTCATCAATCAGTGCAATCCTTCCCATTGCTTCTTTTATCTCTCAGTGCTGGTTTTGTCCATCAGGCCCACGGCTTGTTTGTAAAGACAAACCTGTAATTCCTCTCACAGCTGACTGCATCTCCCAAGAAATCAGCCAGGGACCCTTGGCAGGGCTGCAGAGAAGGTGCACTGGAGCTCATCCCAGGCAGCCCCACAGGTGCTCCAGTTGGATGCCAAAGCACCCCTTGGAAATGGGATTTATCAGGAAAATCAGATTTTTATTTGTGTTCTTCAAAGCCAAGTGGGGGAATCTGGGATCTCTTTCCCTCCCTGTGTTCCTGCCTCGCTGAGACTTAAACAAAAAGGCAGGGAGGTCACAGCAGAGAAAGCAAGGCCCTTAATTTGTGAGAGGCTGTTAAGGTTTTATGGATTACCATAAAGGCTGTGGTTTGATTCCCGGCACTGCTGGCAGGGCTGGGAATCACAACCACAGACTGCAGCAGAAAGCTTCCAAATTCCCATTTTCTGGCCAGGCACGGGCAGGACCTGCAGGCTCCAGGTCTCTGCTGGCATTGCTGGGCAAGGTGAGGATCCAGCCTGGGGCTGCTGAGGCCTTTTCAGCTGGGAGGGGGCACCAGCAAGGTCACGCCCCATTATCAATTTATTATTCAGCAAGGGTTTAAAAATAAGCTGCCTTCATTATTATGCCTTCAGACCATGACTTTCCAGCTCAGGAGCTTCTTTCTTTCCTCCCAGATTCCTCCCAGCAGCCATCATGACAGGGGGAAGCAAAGCAAATTATGGCAAACAAATTTTCCCCTTCCATGGAAAAACCTTGTTTGGTTTGGTTTTTTTTTTTTTTTTCAGGCTTAAATTTCATTTGGGAAATAATTTTATTAATATAGCACATATTCTTTCAGCCTAGGGAGTGCTGGTATTTTGTTTGCCAGGGGGAGCAGGTCCAAAGGAGGCATTTAACCCTTTAAATAAGCAGCAATGAGAAGCCAAAGGGAATGAAATTAAACATTTTATTCTTCCCTGTGAGGGTGGTGAGGCTCTGGCACAGAGAAGCTGGGGCTGCCCCACCCCTGGAAGTGTCCAAGGCCAGGTTGGATGCAGCTTGGAGCAAGCTGGGACAGTGGAAGGCGGTGGAATGAGATGAGTTTTGAGGTCTTTTCCAACCCAAACCATTCCATGATTCCATTAATGCCCTTGAAAAGTTGTTGTAATTGTAATGGGTCTCCTCAGGAGGGAATTCCCTTCTCCCTGAGCTGCGTCACAAATGTCTGACAGGCTGGTGAAGGATCTCATCCTTGATGGGACTGTGGACAAGTCCATAAACTTTGTAACCCACTTCATCATTTGTCATCATTTGTCATCGTTGCCTGTAAGTCTGAAGGAGTCTGGTGGGAAAAGGAAGGGGAGCAAATGTGCCACTGTCCATCAATTTACCCTTCACAAAACAGCACCTGGAGCTTTGAATCCAGGCTGGGAGTCTGATAAAAAATGATCTGGTGGGTCCTTCAGCAGGATTATGAAAGATGAGGCCAGGTTCTCTCAGTTGACCCTTCAAGGCCAACGCAGGCTCCAGCCCTTTGTTCCAAACCAGAGTCTGTGCAAAGCTCCAAAGTCACGTTTCCCACAGGAAGACTCCAGAAAATGTTTTCTGTAGATAAAACCATTTATTTTCATTATGGCTCTCGAACTTTTCTTTCTATAATACAATATAATGTATTTATTATGAAAAAAATATAACCGAACCAAAAAATCCAAAACAAAATCCATCTCGAACAGGAAACTCTAAACATTTTGTTCTGAAATAGTCAAAACAGAATATTTTGACATTGTCAGAATTTTTCCCCTCAGGTTCTCTTCCAAAACAAAATTCCAGAGGAAAAAAAACCCCAACATTAAATTATATTTAACTTCCACCTCAGCCTTGCAGATTCCAATAGAATAGTGGTTTTTTTTGCAGGAACTTTTGCAGTCAGCACTTCCACAAAACCATGCAGAACAAATGACCAGGTATTTTGGTTTGATAGGTGCTTTTATGGCTTTGTATGTAAATAAGTTGAGTAGTAATTAATCAGATTAGAAACCTTGCGTAAGTCAGTTTGCATTTTAATTCAGCTCCTGCTGAAGCAGGAAAATAGATGCAGTGGGTGATCAGATTAATATTAATGAGCATAATTACCTCTCTGTTCCAAGGATGGCATCCTGGTAATGGTAATATCCTCGTTAACCAAGGAAGGTCGTGGAACTGATTTACACCTGTGCGGGGATGCAACGGAATTTATGGAAAATTAATTAAACGCTGGTGTTGAATTCCAACATGAAAATGCCCAGGTATATTTTTATTTTTTCCTCAACAAGGGGTGACCCTTGAGGCGTTGGTCAGCACCTGAAGGCGGCCCTGAAAGGACCTGCAAAGTCTGCAAAGCTTTTCCAGGAATGGCTCCATGAGCTGTCTCCTATTATTGCACACATTTGGGTTGGAAACGGAGCTTTGCCAGAGGCAGGCTCACAATATTGCACAAAATTCCACCCAATGAGTGGCAGGCTATAAGAAAAACAATATTGATGTATTTTTCCCCCGATTTGTGGTTTCTTTTGTCCACAGAGTGTTTTTTGTCTCGCAATGACGTCAAAGCAAAAATTCTCTTGCAGAATGACAACTGGAAAATAACCCTGAGAAGATATTGGATTTCCTACCTAGTAATTAACTAACTCGGCCTTAATGGAACCTATTATATATTTTACCAAGTCTACAGAAGATTAGTAAAACAAAAGTATTATTTTCCTTTGTATTGATTGCAGTGCTCGAGGCAGAGGCAGCTTAAGATTTCACAAGGAAGTGTTTTGTGTCCCTAAAGTATCCATAAGCTCCAACATCATCCTCATGGGAGGTGACAAGGACCACAGTGTGTCACACACAGGGGCTGCCTCAGGGCAGGGACGATGATGATGACACAGTTTGGTGACAGGGATCTCCTCCTTCACAACAGCGATTCATTTTTTTTCTAGGAGAAAGAGTCCCATGTTCCCCAACTCTGTCCATTGCCTGTGGACAGACCCTCCTCGGCTGTTTTTCCCATTTCACATTTCCCAAAAACAGGCAAAGGGAAAAGCGCTCCCAGCAGTGGTCAGCAGGAATTGGGAGCTGCTGCATCCCAGGATGCTGAAGGAGGTGCTGAGGCAGGGATGCCATGGGAAGATACACACCTTTAGGATAGGGTGACCCAAAGAGATGCTGTCCCACAGTTCCTTGAACTTTTCACAGAATCACAGAATCACAGAATTCACAGAATCACAGAATCACCAGGTTGGAAGAGACCTTCAAGAGCACCGAGTCCACCCCAGCCCCAACACCTCAACTAAACCCTGGCCCCCAGTGCCACATCCAGGCTGTTTTAAACACACCCAGGGATGGTGACTCCACCCCCTCCCCGGGCAGCCATTCCAGAACTTTCTCACCCTTTCTGTAAAACACTTTTCCCCAATATCCAGCCTGGATTTCCCTCGGTGCAGCTCGAGGCTGTGTCCTCTGGTTCTGTCAGTGCTGCTGCAGACAGAGCCCAGCCCCAGCTGCCCACAGCCACCTTTGGGGAGCTGCAGGGAGTGCTGAGGGCACCCCTGAGTCTCCTTTTCTCCAGGCTGAGCACCCCCAGCTCCCTCAGGGGTTCCTCACAGGGTTTGTGTTCCCAGCCCCTCAACTGTTAATGACCCCAGTTACGCCATCCCTTTTCTCCTCCCCAGTTCTGGAAGGTTCCCCGCTCCTGCTTTCCCTATTGGTCCCCATTCCCTACAGCTCCTCCCCTGGATCCCCATTGGTTGTTGCCCTATAACCCCGCCCCTGTTCCCTTTACCCATTGGCCCTCAGATGATGCTCCGCCTCCCTTGTCCCATATAAAACCCTGAACCCTGCTGTGCAATTAGTTCTTTGTCCCTGGACCCTTCAGTGTGTTCCAGCAATAAACTACCCCTGGAATTCCAAACAGAGAACCCTCCTGCTCCTCTTTCCATCAAATCACAAACACCGTGGGCAGCGTGAGCGCCTGCTGTGCCCTGAGCCATCTGTGCCTTTCCGTCTGTCATCTGTCCCCTTCCAGGGTAACGTGCTCTCAGGAAGGGTGGCCTTGGCAGCTCCTGCTGTGCCACCACAGGGACCTTTGACAAGCCCTTTCCCCACATCTGAGAACGAAGGTGTGGCCACCAGAGCTCGGTAAATGGCTCAGATCACTCTGTTAATGGAAGGGGGTGGAACAGGATGATTTGTAGGGTTCCTCCCAGCCCATTCCATGACTCCATGATGAAAAACAGTTTTGGGGAGCATTTCATCTGGAAAAGGGAGGGCTCCTCCCCACAAGTGTTGAGTGACAGCTTCAAACCCGTTTCTTTCCAGCCCACCTGGGAGAAGTGCGCTCAGATTTCGAGGGAGAGGAAATGTAAAGTGTTTCCTCATTGAACCTGGCGCTATCTCTTTAGCAGGCAGGCCCCTCTCCCTCTCTACAATAATTTCCCATTGTGTAGAATCAAACTTTATCTTCAGTTCTTCTCCTCCATTCTAATTATAACGAGTGTGGCTTCCCAAGTGATTCATTCACTAAACGCTGTTGATTGGGACTTCACACCACTTCAAAGGTAGGCAGCAATTTGGCTTTTTTGTCAGAGATAACAGCGCTTTTGCATTGGGATGAACTCATTATGGGCTGCAGGACTGGGACACGATTATTTGCAGACACTTTTCTGCTGATAGCAATGAAGAGATGAGGCAAAGTAATGGGTTGGGGCAGAACTCATTAAATGTCGAGTCAGAACAATGGGCTCTCCCAGCCTTTAACTCCTTAGATTCATCTGGATCTTTCCATCTCCGCATCCTCCAGCCACTGGAGACTAAACCAACAATGGGCTGAAGGCGACAAGAAAAGCCAGGCAATTATTTCACTTCGTTAGGAATTTAATGAAATTCTCCCCGTCGGAGGCAGATAAGGCACTGGGAGTAAATTGGGTTGCTGAGGCTCTGACGTGGGAGACCAAAATGGGAGAAGATCAGTGAGAAACTGCTCCCCTCTGGGGGCTGGCACAGGTTTTAGGAGGAGCCCTAAATTCAACCACCGACACACCTTGAAGGGTCTATCAACATCTACCTAAGGTGCCCACCTAAATGAGACAAAACTTCAGCATCTAAATTTGACAAAGTAAAAAAACTTTTTTAGCACCTAAAAAAATTTAGCACCTAAATTTGACAAACTTAGACAATTGTCTGGGCCTTATATTCAGCTGGTGCAGACTCTTTTAATGTCTCCTGGATTGCTTTACAGGTCTGACAGGCCCTGTTTTTTTCTATTGGCCCTGCAAGTGCAAAAAAGCTGCAGCAACACCCAATTCTTTCTCTTCTGAAGTTTACTTTATCATCTTTGTCTCATTACTCCTGGAGGGCTGCCCATCATTTCTTATAGGGTCTTTATTCAGAAGATGAAAGGAGAAGGGTGTGGGAAGGGAGAGGAAAGAAAGAGAAAAAGCTTTTTCTAGAAAAAAAAAAAAAGAGAGAAAATAATTCATTGACCTGCACAGATTTTATTATTTATGCACCATACTTAGGCAGACTAACATGTGAGCTGAGAAGAGAGAGAAATTAAAATAGAGATGTCTCTGCTGTCAAGGGGAAAAATCCCTCAGCACCTCATTTCTTTCCCACCTCCCTAGGGAGGAGGATGCCCAGAAGAGCAAAACCAGATTAGCAAATCCAGGCTGAGGGGACGGTGGCACTGCCTGTGCCACTGCTGCCACTTCTGCTGCAGAGCGGGGATGGTGTGGCACAGGTGGCAGTGGCAGACATGGTCACAGCTCCACCCAGCTCATCCTGGCACAGTGGGAGCTTCTGCCCAGCAGAAATACCAATTTTGCCTTTCAAGAGCTTTTTCCTGGTGTAACTCTCCGGTTCTCTCTCATGCCAAACATTACAAGAGCCATTAACAATTAACATTTCTGTCAGAGCAGAGTTTCAGGTACCCTTTCCTGGGACACATCCCCTGAGTTCCCACATTCTCCCATTTCCAGGTGCCAGAGCTCCATTTACCCCGGCTGCTTGCACCTCAGATTTTGCCATTTCTGAAGCTGCCCTGGACAAAGCAGCCAGCCCAGCCCTGGGACCCAGGGAAACACCTCCAACCTTTATCAATTCAATCACAGTGCTGACCACAGCAAGTTTCCAAGGGTTTTTACACTCCTGTCTGAGCCTGACCTTTCCCCCCCTCCCCTCTTTTTTTTTTTCCCCTGCAGTTAATAAGAATTGGTTTTTTCCTTAATAATTTTGCTGAGGTACCATAGGCAGAAGAATTTTCTCCTCCCTTCAATTGCAGCCTGTACTTACCTGCACTTAGAGGTTACTCAGGGAGTCTCCACTGAGGGAAGGGAAGATGATGAAGACCTCAAACCTTGAATGTTCAGTGAACAGCTGTGTCCTTTATAGAGAATAAAGAGATAATAAATAATGAATAATAATAAATAAGAGATAAATAAATANTCCCCTGCAGTTAATAAGAATTGGTTTTTTCCTTAATAATTTTGCTGAGGTACCATAGGCAGAAGAATTTTCTCCTCCCTTCAATTGCAGCCTGTACTTACCTGCACTTAGAGGTTACTCAGGGAGTCTCCACTGAGGGAAGGGAAGATGATGAAGACCTCAAACCTTGAATGTTCAGTGAACAGCTGTGTCCTTTATAGAGAATGAAATCCACAATTTTGTTCTTTTTAGGATCCTCTCCATTTTCCATCTTTACTTGTTGAAATTCACACCTGAATCTCAACACTGGGAACACTCACAACACTCACACCCAGGCAGAGATCTTGAAGAGGACACGCTCTGGAGATGTTTGAGGGATGGCTTTGACCTGGGAATAACCCACCCTTCTGGGATCAAGGACAAGCAGGGGTGGTGATGCCCCAAAACCCCACAGCCCCAGCTGCAGGTTACACACACAGCCCAGCAAAGAGCAGGATTTTTTTTCCCCCTCTGTTGTTTCTTGCAGGTGAATTCCTCAGCCATCTGCAGAGAATTTTCCCTTCATGGCCAGGAGCACGTGGCCCGAGGCTTGGTGGGGGTGTGGGTTTAACTCCCCCCTTCCTCCCCCAGCCTCAACAAAACCTTTGATTGAGAGATCAACTCTGGGCTTTGCAAGAAAAGCAATTTTGGGGTGTGTGAGTGAGTGTGTGTGTGTGTGAGTGAGTGTGTGTGTGTGTGTTTCTTTTCTTTCCATCATACTAATGAAATTTGCAGACACGGAGAGGAAACTGAGAGTTATTTATAGGAGTGAGAGGAATGTGAGGCCTAATTGTGCTTAGTCTATTGCTAAGTATGTGATCTGTTTGCTATTACCCTTCCCAGCCCTGCACACAGCTCCTGGGGGGTGAACGGGAACACAGACATCTGATGAAGACAAAATATCAGGTGGAGGTGTTTGCAAGCTTTAGGAACAAGTGAGACAAGGAGGCAGAGGCACTTTTAGGGTTAATTAAGCTGGGAAATTAGGATTTGTTAAAATTGGTTTTGTTCCCAGTTACCTTTTCACAGTTTCAAGGTTCCTGTGTCCCTGTCCATGATGTGCTGGGGTTACCTGCAGTGGGTGCATGCACAGGGTCAGGGTTTAGGAGCTGTGGCTCTGGTTCAGGTTTAGGTTTAGGTTTATGTTTAGGTTTAGATTTAGGAGCTGTGGCTTTGGTTCAGGTTTAGGAGCTGTGGCTCTGGTTCAGGTTTAGGTTTAGGAGCTGTGGCTTTGGTTCAGGTTTAGGAGCTGTGGCTTTGGTTTAGGTTTAGG
>WEZZ01008522.1:76208-131665 GCA_013400585.1 Chloropsis cyanopogon | reverse complement strand
GGATGGATGATGGATGGATGATGGATGGATGGATGACGGATGGATGATGGATGGATGGATAGATGGATGGATGCATGGATGGATGGTTCCATGTATGGATGGATGCATGGATGGTTCCATGGATGGATGGAAGCAGAACCTCTGCCCCATGCTCATCACACAGACCCAGCAGTGGCTTGAATGAGAAGTGTGACCTGTCCAGAATGCACAATCCATGTCATTTAAATCTTAACAAGTAACAAAAAATCAAATTATGAGGTGCTCCAAGCCTTGTGTTTCCAAGCATTCCAAAGGGAGCTGACAACACCGGCTCCTTAGAGCAGGATGCAGTGAAAATTATATGTCTGCCTAAGAAAAAGAGCTGTAAGTGCTTTTCTCTTCTCCCCATTAGGGGACAAATTCAATTTCTGGTAATTACAGCTGTGCCTCCCTTTTTCAAGCTGTTTCAATGGGTTCAGCACACTTCTCTTCTCATTAGGGCTGAGAAACTCAAAATGAAAGGTACTGTTGAATTGGAAAATATTATTATTACAGTAAAAGTCACAAGGAATTGGATTTGTACAAAACTATAAAGCAAAACACACTGAGATGATTCATTATGCATCACATGGAGAAAGACGTAATGTTGTTAATATGGGAGAACAGATGTGTCTATGTATTTTAAGTATCTCCTTTTCTTTTCTCTGATGAAAAGTTGTTTTTTTATCCAAAAAAAAAGAAGAAAGAAAGAAAAAAAAAAAAAAAAAAGAGAATGAAAGCCAACCTGATCTTGATTACTGGTACTATTGAGACAGTTCACTGGGAAATGAAAGCAGTCACTGCTGTTGCCATTAATCTCATTTTATGTTAGTTTGGCTTTTACTGCAGAAAGTAAAAACTCTTGGGTTTTCTTTCCTCCCCGGTCCCATATGTGAGTTAAAGCAAAGCTGACAAGCAAGTCCTTGACATAACCTCACGCAGGCTGTGGTTAGGAGCTCTCGAGCAGCCACGGCCCAGATGTGATTTCCTCACTTTATTCAAATTAATTGGGCTCAAATGAAAAAGGCAGCGCTTTGTTTTGGTTGGGTTTAAAGAGACAAGGCTGGGGAGAAGTCGTCGCCTCGTTATCTCTGTTTTTTCATGGTACAGTTGTTTGGATGCGGGTGTGAAAGAAAGTTCATCCTTTTTCCATTCTGTCAGACCTCAAGCATTTGGTGCAGGGACCCGAAAGCTGCTGCTGAGTTGAAAAAGAAAAAACTGGGATTTCACTGAGGCTGCACTCCCACCTTGCCTTGGGGACCGAGGCCACTTTGTCACTGCCCAGCAGGTAAATCCCCCACCCCGAGGGGCTGAGCTCCCTCCTGCAGACATGACAAACCTTAATATCCTTTACTGCACGCAGCAGGGGAAGGCAGCTCTATGGAATTCATGCAATGATCCTTCTGGATTTTAAAATGATACATTTGTACAATGGAGGTGCTCCTTAGGAATCCCAGAGCACTTGTTTGAACCCACAGGATATTTTCTGTCTGTGTTGCACAAGGGAGTGCCTCCTCTATTTACTAAGGAGCAGTGTAGCCTCTGCATTTCTGCTTTTAGGATCCAAGTTAAAGATGAAAATTCAATAAGTTAAAGATGAAAATTCAATAAGTTAAAGAGAATGCTGGGCAACAAATGCCTGAAGAAGCCATGTGAGGCAAAAGGATCTGGTTCTAGAAATGGTTTAGGGGAGCAAAAGCAATTGCAGAGTCTGACCTTGCAAAAGAAAAACATTGGAAAACATAAAACATCCTCTTGGCTTGGGAAACCTCACATGGCACAGCTTGGTGACCCTCATGATTGCTGTCATTAATTAAGGACTATTTTATAAGCACCCAAAGACTTCCTAGCTCCGAGCCACTGTGGGAAGTGATGAGTTTTTAATGGCAACCAGCACGCTTGAAAAATTCCCAAATTGTGGAGGCAGACACGTCCCTGGGGAGCCGAGTGCCTCTCCTGGCTCAGATATTGGGGTTAATTGGGGCAGCAGGGAGCTCCGAGTCCCCACAGCAGGGTGCAGACTTGCTTGGCTTGATGTTTGGTTTCAGAGCCCTGCAAACAGGGCAGGGCGAGGTTGAGCTCTTACAAATCACATTAAACCAGGGGACACATTTTATTATTTGGCAGCAAGTTTATCTTCTGTGCTGAAACTGAGCCCGAAACGAGATTCCCGCTCGGGTTTGTTTGCTCACTGGGAAGTGCAGAGAGAAATGGGAGGATGCTGCAAATGAAAAGTCTGTTTAGGCCACATAATCTCCTTCATTAAAGTATCAGTGATGCTGGATAAGGCTCGCTCGGGAGCCTATTAATGGAAACACATCTGCTGCGCTCATAATAATAAAAGACTGGCTGTAAAGTGATTAATTGCTGTTAGCAGAAGCAGGTCCAGCTTTGGAAAGGCAAATACGTGGCACATTTGGATGTGCACAGAAGGCTTTGCACAGATGAGCACAGCTCTTGCTAAGCTCAGCTTGCAGCACTGCAAGGACAGCTCAAAGGCTTGGGATGGGTCAAGTGGGACCACCTCACCTCTGGCTGAAAATCCCACCTCTCCCAGGCTTTCCCAAGTTAGGAACTAACTGGAAAAGGAGCATTACTGCCTTTTTTTTTCCAGATTCAAATGCATTTTATTAGCAGTGCTTGTGTTATGGTGGTCACCAGGGACCCTAATCAAAGTGGGGCCCTCCTGGGTTAGACACTGTCCAGGCCCATAATATAAACCAGCTCTCCCTCTTAGGAGCTGCAAGGCTTGCAGATAACCAGAGCTTGGGAAGGGAAATCCAGACACGGGGTGGGGAAATGCCACCACCTGCCTGAAGTTTGAGAAGACAGCTGAGAGCTCGTAGGTTTGGATTTCGGGCCCTTCTTTAGCACTGGGGAATGATGGATGAGATCCTCAGCAGAGCCTGGTGCCTGCAGAGGGCTGGGGGAGCCTTGGCTCTGGCACAGAGGGGCCAAGAAACTCGGCAGAAAAGCAATCCCTCCTGCTGGAAGGATGCTGGGGATGCCTGAGCGGGGAGCTCAGACACATTCCCAGCTCGCAGGAATGTCATACCCTGTCAGAGGGAGACAAAGCCTGAGCCAGACTGGCAGGAGAGTGGGGCTCGCTGCCAGCGCATTGATTAGAGCCCAGATGAAGATAAAAAGGCAGGAGATCCAGTGCACAGTCTGGAATTGTGTGTTTCTGGGGAAGATCTAATGTATTCATGCTGTCAGGTCACATACATTAGGCCCAGAAACCTGAGGTTTGCTTTCTTCTTTTTTTCCTCCCTTTTTTTTGGAAGCACTTGGAGCAAATATATTGAATGAGACATTTGCAAGCATGGAGCCCATTAATAACACAAGGCCAGTGCAAGGCTGCAGCCTCATTCATGCTGCTCTGGGGAGCCAAGGAAATTAAAATCCTCTCCGTTTCTTTTCTGCACTGGGGAAATCAAAGCCAAGCCCCGAGAAGGGGCTGATTGGAGACAGGTGAAATGTCTGTTTGTTTTTAAAGCCTTACAGCTCTCATTTTTGATAGTCCCTGGGTTTTCCAAGTGCCTTGTGCAGATACCAGAGGAGAGGTGGCTGGAAGAGAAGAAAACCAGTCTGAGGAGCATCAGAGAGCCAGGAACTTTTCAGCTACTAAAGAACAAAAGACTTTACAGCAAAAGTTCCTTGCTGACAGCTGCTGGAGGTGCCCAGCTTGTGCTTCATCCCTCCACAGTGTTCCTCCTGTGTTCCTCATGCCACAGACTTGCAAGTCTGTAAGCCTGCACTCTGATTTGCGCTAAAACCACAATAAAACCTTCCAGGAGTCTCAGGGAACAAGGAAACAATAAACCAGACAACAATTATCCAGCTCTGCACATGATATATTGTGCAGATAACATGAACTCGTGGATATATGGAGATTTTATTGCTGGATGTAAGACACGTCTTATTTAAGGTGCACAGAGAGCCCTGTCTGTGCACCCACAACCCTCAGCACTGCTCCTGGGCCAGGCAGCCCCTGTAAATCTCCATGCAGATGTCCATTAGCTGAGTATTAAGTGGGCAGGCAGACATCAGAACGACTTTGTCACGAATCTGATGTTCTCATCCGAGCAGATCTGAACGGCCTTGTTTTATAAGTGCTTCCTGCAGTCAGCCTCCCATGATAGCCCAGACTTGCTAACGCTCCTTTTATTGCTGCCATCTGATTGTATAACCCTGCACTGATAGCAGCTCTTCATATTGCATCGATTAGGCAGAGAACAGGAAAATGAACAAAATGTACTCATTCTGTTTATAGTTGGAGCTGTAATTTTGTGGCCCTCCTTGGACGCCTCAGCAGGAGAATCAGATGCACTTTTCTCCCCGTTTGGCAACGCTCTCCTGCACTGCCTGCAGGCTGTGGCCAAGTTCACTCAGCTCCTGCTCTCTCAAATGGCTTTTTTTAGGATGTGGGAGATGGAGAGGGCTCCCAGGGCAACTGCTGGGGCACAGCAGGAGCTTGTGTTAAACACAGAATTTCCAGAGGAGCCAGGCTGTTCATCAAGCCTTGATAATCACCCATAGTGGAGTGGTTGGGGGTGAAGGTTCAGGGTGAAACATGAGGGAGGAAGGTGGTGATGTGATGATGATGATGATATGATGAGCTTGACACAAGTTCTCTTTGCCTTCCTGATGCTTTGAGAGGCTGCCTATAACAGAGGCTGGACAGAGCTGAAGAATAAAGCAGGGATTTATTCAAAGGATCTCCTCAATGGATCCACCTTGGGCAGTGCAGGAGCCCAGCCAGGGCTGCACCCAAGATGGACCCAAGATGGACTCAAAGTCACAAGTTCTCACACTTTTNAAGGATGGTTCTGTCTGCCTGAGCTGTGAGCAGAACCTGCTGACACTTTGTGTGAAGTTCAGAGCTGCACACTAATGCAGTGCAGAATGTGGAAAATATGAAAGCTAAAAGTGAAGGCATCACTCCTAATTAGGAGCGTGAGGTTATTGCTCTTCATCACTGGGGTCACAGGCTGCTTTAATGGACAAAACCTGGCTGCTTCCTCCTCTCAGTGCTGCCAGCCTTGTCTGCCCTCGATTTGAGGGGCTGAGATGGACCCTTGACTCATTTTCAGCTGGGGAAAAGCTCTTTTCTTAGCTCTACTTTGGTCAATTCAGTGCTGAATGACTCAAGGTTACTCTGATTAAATTAGAGTTTTCAGGTAGTGTGGATCTGATCTTTTGAACAAGCAGAAACACAGAACAAAAAGGAAATGATGCATTTATCTCTCCTCTAGAATTCCTATTTAAACGAAAGTATTTTTAATAAAATCACTTACTGGTTTCAGGGCCACGGGGTAGAATCTCTTCTATATCGCAAGAAAAATTCTTTTCCTGGAGTTTTAACTACACAAGGGTTGAGTGTCAGTCTTGCACCATTTCCCTCAGATATGAAGGTTTAAAAAGAAAGCAGTTTGGTGAAACTCTAACATTGAGAAGGAACTCTCTGCAAACTGGGTTGGAACAGGACTTTTCACTGGGTTCAGAGCCAAGCCAAAAGCCCACACGAGGCTAATCCCAAAATGAGAGACCACCCTGGTGTGTCCTCACCCACTGCTACTGGAACGTGAGCACCCAAGGTTTTGTGGGAATTTATTTTTTCCTGTGTCACTATCAAATTCCTCTGTCCATGGCTTTGTGAAATGGGTAATTAAAGGACAGGAAAACTGAAGCCAATTTCCTCAGTTTCCCTGTTTGCTGAACTTTCTTATCCAACCCAGTGCTGCTTTTGTTTTGTTTCTTTGCTGACTGAATTTTCTCCCAAGGAGATTCCATGGCTTTTTTAGCCAGGCCAAAAAAAAAAAAACAAACCATTTTTGCAAAGGTCCATTAGCCATTATTAACCTAATGATCTACTTAAGCTGCAGGGAGGGAGCTAAAGTTAAATAATAAAAAAAACCCCAAGCAATTAAGAAAATTAGGCAGTAATGAGGTAATGAGGAGGCCTAGGAAGCTGTAGGATGTCACTTGTGGATGTTCCAGGTGATGCCAGCCCAATTCCCATCCGTAGGATTGGACCTGCCCTCAGACAAGCTCTCAACCACAGCCTCTCAACTTTTGTCCACTCCCATTTTCCCAGTCAGGGCAAAAATTTGTCATTGGCAAACTAAGGATTGAATCAAGCCTGAGTAATGTGAATGGAGATCTGGAGTTCTCTTGGCACAGAGATCCATTTCCTGCTCTGACAGATTTAGAAGTGCTCAGGTTCCTGCTGGGACTGGAAAGTTGTTGCAGAACATCTTTCCTGTGATGCTCACAAACCTCCTGCATGTTTCCCCCCTCTCTTTACTCACAACCAGTTTGATTTGGGGCCAACATTGTCCT
Source organism: Chloropsis cyanopogon (assembly GCA_013400585.1). Classification (NCBI taxonomy): domain Eukaryota; kingdom Metazoa; phylum Chordata; class Aves; order Passeriformes; family Irenidae; genus Chloropsis; species Chloropsis cyanopogon. The sequence goes on along the minus strand of WEZZ01008522.1, from coordinate 125,305 downwards.
TTAGCTTAAATAACTCTCTCTCTTCCCTGGGGGTTTAGCTGAGCTATTTATAGAAAGCAATCCCTTTCCTAGCCTTTTCCTGCTTTTCCTAGCCTAAACAAAGCTATTTTAGCTTCTCCTCCCCCTCCCTGCTTGCCCCACATCTTCCTCTGCACCTGCTCCTGGTGCTGGTGCCCCGCTCCAGGCAGGGACCTTCCCTCTCCCACCTGGATTTTCATCTTTCACGCAGCCACATTTTCCTTTTCGTGATTTTCTGAGCCCTGTCCATCACAGCAGCCTCTGCCATTTGTCCCTTGGCTCATTTCCTCTGTCACTGCCCCTCCTGTCCTCTCCAGGCCACCTCTGGCAGCAGGAGGAGGTGATGGGCAGTGGGACAAAGACATTGTTTGGAGTTTTCTACTGCCACAACAATATAATTTCCCTGATTTATCCCTGAAATCCTATAAATAGGCCACTGGCACAGTCTGGGCTTGTTATCTGGGATCCCTTTATAGCCCAGATTTTTTGTCTCATCCTCAGACTCGTGCACACAGGGAAATTTTGGTGATGTCTGCTTTTCTTCAGTGGATATAAAGGGAGGCCAGGGCACCAGCCCAGGATTACTCATTTAACTTTGAGACACCCTGAAGTCAGATAAGATTAATTTCACTTTTAAGTATCCCCATCAACAAGGTAGTGATGGCTTTTTTAGGTACAGCAGCTGCTGAGCTGCAGGTCAGGAGCTGCCCGACAATAAATAAATAAATCGGGTTTTTTTCTGAAGGTGAGATTGTCTCTCATTCATTTTGGGCACCTGCATGTGAAAAGAGAACGAGGATTTTGAACCTCCCCATCATTACTCAGAATCTGCTGGGTTTAGGCTGTTACCAAGTCGAGGAAGTGATGTAACATTGCTGAAAATGCCTTTAATTGCCTGAAAAAAAACCTGGTGGGGCTGAGGTTGGGCACTGAGTGAGACAGGACCTTGCTCTGCTCTTACACCAGGGCTGAGGCAACACCAAGCACACCTGGGCATCTCTGCTCTCCTGAGGATGGGCTCAATTTCCTCCATTTCCCCGATTTCCTCCATTTCCCCGGACCCCTTCACTCTTGTCTTCACAGAACCTGTACCTCAGGCAGTCAGGTCATCCCCCAAGGTGAGTGACAGGCACCTAAATCCTGGGGCTTTCTGTTCTGATCTGGGAATCTGGGCAAGAAAAGGGACTTGGAGCTCATGATGGAAAATATTTCTGAGAGCAGCTACTCCGGGGCAGCAGTTCTGCCCAGCAAGCACGGGAGTTCTTTTGGAGCACAATAAATCCTTGTAGTTCTGCAGCCTCACTTGTCAGCTGGAGCATCCTCCCCAGCCCAGAGCCTGACAGCTTTAGCTGTTCCTGGTAGGAATTCCTTCAGTTTTCCTCCTTTTCCCCATTGCATTCGCCTTCCATGCCATGGAAACTGAAAATAAGCAAACTGAAAGCATTTCTTTTTGTTTCTAGGGTGAGAAAGATTTTTCTGCATGTGAATGGGAACAGCTTCACCCCTGACATCAACTTTGCAAGTGCCTCAAGATGGGAATCAACCTTGAAACCTCCTGCTGTGGATTTGGAGCCTTTCCCCTGAATATCCCCCAAAAAGATGCCTGAAAAAAGAAAAAAACCTCCAGGAGGTGTTATCACACTAGGCCGGAAAAGAATCTTTGAGATCACCAAGTCCAGCCTATGGCATGGGCAAAATGATGATGTCAGGGAAAGAAAAAGCAGGATCTCAATGTTAAAATTTGTAAAATAACCCCAAATTTGTAAAATTTGTAAAATTTGTAAAATAACCCCACTGGCAAAGGACTGGTTCCATTTGGCTTTCAGGCAGCTTGAGGCTAGTGGTGAGTTAAGAAATCATTTTGGATAAATTCAGTGGGAATCTGCTGGCACAGGGAAAACAACACCGAAATATTCCAGGGTAGATTATTAGAGAATGGGGAAAAAAGTTACAGATTTCTTGTAATTAATCTTGTGCCCTGAAATTTGCCTATGCTGTTTCTTTTCTTATTTTACTTTGGTTTAAATTCTTCAGCAGGAGTGGAAAATGAGAAGGATATAAACGTCCTCAATACATTTCTGAAACAAAATAAAATAAACCCAACTTGTTTTCAGCCTGACTGTTCATGGGTGTCACCTTGTTTTCAGATCATCAGTTAAATACAAGTCCAAATATTAATTACTGTGTAACTAAATATCCCTTTTCTTTAATTCACTCCACCTCCAGTTTGTGCTTTGATTTCGCACTCCGACTGCTTAGAAATCAATATTTCCATTGTATACATGGGCTTTAATTTCAAGGGGGGAAGCAGGGGATATATTAATTTCAAAAAGCAATTATTGGGAGCACGATGGCAGATGTTCTCCTGCAGAAACTTCTCTTTATCCTTCACAGAAAACACTACAACATCCTTGGGAAAAGCGCAGCCTATTTTAATTGCAGCCATTTTTTCCCACTCGGCTTTGTCAGGGGTGTCTTTAAATAGGAAGAATTTCTTTCTGTAGATGGCTGGAGTTAATCATTTCCCCTTGGGACACACGTTTGGTCGGATGTTGGGAAGAGCAGCGATGGGAATGGGAAGGGCTCTGGCTGGGAATGGGAGCAGAGCCTTCAGCCCCAACCCACGGGGCTGAGCATGACCTAGGAAGGAAGCAGAAGGATGTTTCCGAAACCCATAGCACACAATAATTCACTTTAATCTTCCGCTGGTGTCTTGCCTTTATGGAAGGGAAATAAAAATAAAAGGGCTCTGGGTGAGATTTGCTGCAGCCTCCTGGGTTTGTGGCTGTCAGCAGCTCCTCACAGGCAGTGAGGAGCTACCCCACGGATGGCACGGAACGAGCTGTGCTGGGCTACCAAACCCTTGGCTTTCCCTTTGGGAATAGATTGGATCATGTAGTCCCAACAGGCCAGACCAGCAGTAGGGAGGTGCCTGTTCCCAGGGCTGTGGAGACTTTATCATTCAGTACCTCGAAATGGGAAAAAAACCTCACTAAAATAACGTTGGAGCAAATAAACCCCATGTTTATAACCCCCACTAAAATAACTTTGGATTAGATAAACCCTACATTTATAACCCCCACTAAAAGAACTTCGGAGCAGATAAACCCCACGTTCCATGCAGCAGAGCCCATTCCTAGCAGGAATTTTGGGCTATTAACTCCATTTTTCATGCTGTAAAAGCAGCGCATCACTAAACTCCTGAAATCTTCCCCTTGATTTATTATTTTTTTTGGTGCATCCCAAATCCCACCGAGCTGCAGACGCCTGCTGGAAACCTGAGAGCAAAACAAGCAACAACAGAACATTCCCTGTTTGCCTTCTGCACAGCCTGGGAATGCAGCTCGTGCTCCCGGCCCGGCGAGCGCCGCTGGCCAGGAGGAGAAAACCAAATCGTTATTTAAGACATCATCCAGCTCCCAACGGGCCTCATCACCTCCGACAGATTTGTGAGTCACTCAGAGGAAATATTTTACTGCTATCCTGTTTGCTCAGCAGGTGGAAGGGAAATCGCTCTCACAAACCCTGGAAAAAAAACTTCTGAGCAGGACTTGGATTTCAGCAGCGCCTCGGCGCTTTCGGCCGCGGCCTCACGGCGAGTTTCATGTAGTGCCAGCAGTTTTCTGGAGATTTTGCAGAGGAAGACAACAAGACAAGATCCTTGGCATGAAGATTTTTTTTAACCCTATCCAATTTTTGTGCTACTTCCCCGCTTTTCATCTGTAAAAAGCAATTTTTTCTTATTTGTTTTTCCTTTTGTGTTTGAGAATTTTTGGTTCCTCTCTCCAAGAAATGTTGCTGCTAGATGAGAATTATTACATTTTTAAAAGGCTACTTAAAAGAGACTTGGGCAGTTTATAAACTTCACAAAAAGATGAAATTTGCCCCTAAAGAAACCAGAAATTACACCATCTCTCTTTTGCACAATCCAGTGAAAATAGGATAACAACATCGCTGAGGAGATCTGAGAAAATTATTTCCCAATAGGATTTTAGGAAATTTAAAAAAATACATATGTAATTTGTACCAAGGACATTTCCTAGTTGGAAACACATCCAGCTAAAGAGGCAGTGGGCAAATTAGAACATCCTTCACCCCCAGAAAATTAACGCTTCTGCTGGAGCTTTTGCCAAAAACTCTTCCAGGGTGCTGTGCTCCTTTGCCAAGGACTTTACCAGGGTTCAGCAAAGGGAGAAGTGGCTGCAAAAATGGGAAATTGTGCAGCTGAGACACCTCACTGGGAGCTCTGCTTGCCCCCAGCCTCCTCGGCCATGGGAACACCGCAGGCAGGAGAATTGAGGGTTTTGGTGTTGCCCTCTCTGCTTTCCCCTGGGACAGAGAATCCATGAGGTGAGGGTGAGGGTTCCCTCCTTGGTGATGGGAAATCCTCAAGTGTGCACAGAAACCACCCAGGAGGGGAAGGATGTGAATTTTTGAGACAACCCCATAAGAGAGAGAGAGAGAGCCCTGAAAATCAGAGAATCCTTTAGGTTGGAAAAGAGCTCTAAGATCATTGAGTCCAACTGTTAATTGATGTTCATCAAACATCCAGAAGACACCAATAACATTTAGTTGTGACAAAAAAATCCCTCTTGTATTACTGTTGTTGGTCTTTAACCTTTATTATTACGGTCCTCTAAAAGGTGAGGATAGGCCAATCCAACTCCTTAACCAAGCCTTGAAAATAAATTACCTTTAAAGACCTTTTAGAGCCAATTTTTCTCACTGTTTATACATTTCAGGTTCAGCAGAAACCCATTTCACAGCAACAAGGAAGAAACGAATCCATTGTTCAGGGAAGTGTATAAAAGCTCTAAAGTTTCCTTAAAGATGTTCCAAAGTGATACCTGATCCAAGACCTATAGGAAATGTTTGAAAATATTCTTAAATAAATGAAGTCACTGGGTCAGTTCCAGCCAAGCTGAGGAGAGAACAATGCATAATTTAGAGATGGACCCTCTGCCCCTGTCATGTGCTTGTTTCTCCATCCAGAGGGAGGGTTTTGGACAGCCCTGCAGTGTTTGGACACCCTCACACACATTTCATCTTCAGCTTCCACCTGGGACTCGCAGTAGCCACGCAGCAAAGAGAGCTGAGTTGTTTTTGTGGTTTCCTTCTGGCTCGGCCCGCAGGGCTGATGCACCAGAAGTCTTACGAGAAATTCTGCTTTGTTGGGATTTCCTGCATGATTTTGCACACAAAGGCAGCTCAAACGATTCAGCTGACATGGTGATTAGAACCTGGAGATGATTTTCCCAAAACACATCGATTTGGGAACCTCTGCTTTTCACCCACTCCTCTTTGTTCCATCCTACGTACTTCCTGCATGATATAATTTGGATCTATTCTTTAATGAACCCTCACTAAGTGCTCTGAAGTGCCATTGTGTTCTGCTAAAGCCCTGCCAGGCCAGGCAGAGCTGTAATTCATTTGCCAGGAAGAGATTTCAAGTTCCTGGGATTAACAAGTGGCTGTGCATCAGCTGATCTGTAGGAAATCTCCACATGTGCTTTTTTCCCCCCTGCTTTTCTGCATCTGTGGCAAATGCAAACCAAGGCATCCTGTTTTAAGCTTCTGTGAGCTGAATGTTACCTTGAAGGAAACACAGACCAGGCTTAGAAATGTGGGGATAACTCATTAATCATGGAATGGTTTGGGTTGGAAGCACCACCTCCATAAGGGGTTAAGGGATGACCTGGCTGGGTCAGGCTGCTCAGGAGCCCATCCAGCCTGGCCTTGAACACTTCCAGGGATGGGAATCCATGGGAAATGGGGCTGCATCTCCTGCCTGGAGTGTGAAACACACCCCAAATCTCAAGGAGAACCAGCACACTTAGCATTGAGGAGCAGAGGCAGCGACTTTTTATCCCCAACAGCAACACCCCAAAGCTCCAGCTCGAGATTCCTGACCTGACCTGAGCCCCTGTGCTCACCCAGGTGTGGCACCACCCCTCTGACCCTCACTCTGTTTGAATATTCCCTTGTTCACACAGTGAGCAGCAAACCTCCTTAATCCTAAACTGCTCTTCTTCCAAAGTTGGGCAAAAAACCCCAACCAATCCCAACCCACCTGAATTTTGGACTGGGAGATTTGCCAGATAAATCTCTTTCACCCACTAATGGATGTGTGGGGCATTTTCATGCAGCTGGTCAGACCAAATCAACTCCTTTTGCTGTTTTCTTTCCTCAGTGTCACCTGCGCCCTTCTCTCCAAATCCCTGCCCAGCTGGGGACAGAGGGCACCAAAACAAGGGGGAAAATGCACCAGAAAAACAAAGTTAGGGCAAGGCTGTGAGTGGAAAAATATTTAGCTTGCATGAAGAGAAAAAACCTCTTGATTAGAAAAAAATACCCACAAAAAGTCCCCCCCCAACCAGCCCAAACCCATTGAAACAAACAGAAAAACTCAGGTTCTGTCTCAGAACTCACTGTGATTGCAGTGAGTGGAGGTTTCACCTTCAGGGAGAGGGAAGAAACAGTTTCCTCCTCCAAGATCTCCTTCAGAACTTATTTCCAGACTTTTCTAGAGTTGTGATTGGTGTTGGAAGCTCTCCCCCCACCAAATAAAGGGCTGGCATTGAAAAAAGCCAGCTGGCCACAGTAGCCAAGTTTAATTGCACCAAGATATGGAGCTGAACATGTTAAACCTGAATTATTGCACTATTACTCCAAAGGGTTTACTGGGCACTCTGAGTCACAGCGTGGTTCAGTCTTTTGTCTGTGCAGACTTTGCAATATTATGATTTTTTTTTAGCAGAAGGATCAGCAAAGGAAGCCAGACCAGTGGTTTTTTTCAAGCCCATCAATCCCACAGAAGGTGAGAAAGCCCCGTGGAAGCCCCTCTCCATCTGAGCAGCAATATCCTTCTGAGGAAAATTCTTTCCTGATCCTTGCTTTAAAGAAGTTATTTGAGATTAATGTAAAGACCATTTGTCATTTTGGTTATAAGAAATGCTAATGGCTTTAGCAGCATTTTGCATTTTCTGCAAATCCAGCCTGTATTACAAACTTCTCTGTTAGCACAAAATAGGAAAAAATAGTCTCCTTTAATCTGAATCACTCATCAATTCCCTGCTAATTGTCAGATGTGTTTATTGCACAGAAGAATTGATAACCTGTAATGAGATGTGATGGATTTAGCCAGCTGTGTTTTTGCAATTCCAGGCTGGTGTGCGTCCAACAGAAACCCAGGGACTTACACGAGTACAAAAAAAAGAGGAAGAAAAATGGGAAAAAAAAAAAAAAAGCCCAGTAGTGTTGATTCAGCACTGGTGTATTTTCTTCTCCTGATTATTTCTGTAATAACAAGTGTCTGATAAGTGGGTTAAAGACTGGCTGAAGGAGATGGAATTGGAAAGGAATTGCCATTGTGTTTGTTGATATTCCTCCAGTTAATTCGAAATGTAGGCAAGTCATGGAACGATTTAGACTGGCAACACATTTCATGAGCCTTTCCTTCTGGAGCGAAAAAAAGAGAACACCCTGTCTGGGTTCGTCAGCATGCAACGTGTTTAGATAAGGAAGTGGAGTCAGAAGGAATAGTCCCAACGTGAGGAATGAATGCGGACAGGATCTGCAGCAGGAAAAATGGCCCATGGCACCCGAGCAGCTCCTGGAGAACACAAAACTCTGCACACAGATCTCTCACCATCTCTCCTCTCCTTTGCAGCCTGAGGAACCTCCAGCTCTGCCACCAAAGCTGCCCATGGCACGTGAGCACGGCCAGGGAGTGGCTGGGAGGAGCCAGCCCAGGAGTTCAGACCCCAAAGTTGAAATTCCCATGGGGGAGAAACTCAGCTCCTGATGGATCAAGGCTTGGGGACAGTCTGGTGACACCTTGAAGGTGTGGTGACACCTTCACCTGGAGATCTCCTCCGCAGTTTTCCTCTTTCATCAGCAAATCTTCTCCTGCCTGAATGCTGGCAGAATTCCCCCACCCCAAGCACTGGGACCAGCTCACATGAGCCCTGCAGCTGGCCACATCTCCTCAGTGTTTCCTCATCTTGGCAGGCTCAGCTGAGGAGTGTGAAGAGAACAATTCACCCCTTTCCCAGAGGGACTTGAGCTCCACCACCATTCGCCAGAACTCTGGGAGAAGCTGGGCAGGATTTGTGCAAACCTCCTGCAGTCCTTAAAACCAGAGCTGGTCTGATGATGCCTGACTAATGAATGTGTGGTGGCCAAGGGGAGCTAATGAGACATGACCATGTTAGTCCTGCAGAAACCACAGTGATTAATCACACAGCCAGGGGACAGAAGCTGTGGACATCTTCACAGCAGGCTCAGACCTTTTCCTGGAGGATAAATCCTACAGGCTCCAAGATTACCCAGCTTCATCGCTGAACTTCATGAAGGATTTTCATCTGGAGCACATTGGGCTAGATTAACAAAGGCATGAAATGTATCCAGCCTGCTCAAATTGCACAAAAACTTCTCCTTGATCAAAAAAGAAGATAGGAATCAAAAAGATTTCCTTCAGGGAAATCTCAGAGTTCAGGGGTTTGACAGTGCCCCCAAATACAATTAGGATGTGGTGAACCTTATTTTGCTCTTCAATTCACCTGTGTGAACTGAAGTTGGAAATAGAAACATTACAGCAGCTTCCTGCACATATTTCCAGCCTGGATTTCATTAATATCTTCCCTGAGCTGGGATTATTTTGCTCATGTACAGTGTTCAAATCTGTTCAGGCTTTGTTTGGAAGCAGAAAAACACTCCTAATGGAGGCATCCCGTGTAACCTAATAGAAAATGATACTGTTCAACAGCTTCTTTTTTTAAACAACTGTTAAAATTTAATACATAACCATGTCCCACTACGGAATTCTACCAGAGTGTTAAAAATAACCCAACAGGAAGCATAAAAGCACTTATTAAATTCTACAACTATTTACAGTAATTTCTGCATATGACTCTATTAAATTTCCATGGCAGCTCTGTCCCATTTCTACCAGACTCCACATCATTTTTCCAGACTGGTCAGCTCTTTCTTTCCAGTTCCGATGAACAAAGACATGGAGCAGCCACTTCTTATCAGAGATCTGATTCTATCAACACTGGTGGCTGCAAAAAAAACCCCACAGCACCAGATTCTGGGCTGGTGAAATTCAGCATAAATGTGTCAGCCTTCCAATCTGGGCTGCAGGACTGCAGCTCAACCCCTGCCTGGTGCTCACCTCAGCCCAAACCCATGTGCCTCCTACTTTTGGCTCCCATTCCCCGCTCAGTCAGCTCACCCAGCTGTTGTTTGGAGCTTTGCTGTGTTTTAGTAGCTGTAAAATCAGCTGTGGTAGTTCATAAATTATGGGAGGGGTTCCGAGATGCTGTTCCCTCTAAGATTTGCTGCTGGAGAAGGATGGGACAGCCAAGGACTGAGGTCACTGATGCTTGTGTCGAGCAGGAGAGGGGGAATTTGAGGCTCTTTCCAGCGCAGACTGTCAGGGTTATGCAACTGGAGGCTCCCTGGAGCCCTGGAAAGCTGCAGGAATTCTGCTCAGGATGCTCCTTCCCAAAAAAAACCTCTGTGCCCCAAAGACTGACACTTGCTGCCTTCCCAGACACAAAGGCACAGCAGTTTCCATTACAGAGCTCATCTCATCTCCCCAGCTTGTGCTGGCCCCGAGGGCTGATGTAAAGTCCCAGCAACCCCGATGGGTCATGCTCGGGGCTCTCGCTGCCAAAAATCCTTCTGGGAACAAAGGCGCTGCTCGATTTTATTTTATTTTTTTTCCCCTGCGACTGAAGTAAATCTTAGACAAAAAACCCAGAGGGAGCTGTTGGCACACACCAAGCAGCCATCAGACAGGAATCCTGCTCGCAGCTCAGCCAGCTCCTTGACAGGCAGGAGTTTAGAAAGCATTTAGCACATGGGAGCTGGTAAATACGTGTGTGTGTGTATAGATGTAGATGAGACACATGCAGAGCAGCTCTGGGCTAAGCATCTCATTTTGCCAAGCTGGAAACAAGTGTGGCTCAGCTGGAATTGCTGAACTGAGAGCTGAGTGATTTAAACCTGGGATAAGGAGTCCGTGAGGGCTCTCAGAGAACACTCAGACCCCCAGTTGTGGGTTTAGAGGGGTGGTTTGGCTGCTGGCTGAATAGATGCACCAAGGAGCTGGTGAACAGCAGGATATTCCTTGGAAACCTTCTCCCTGTGCCAATGGATGCACCAAGGAGCTGGTGAGGGGCAGGATATTCCTTGGAAACCTCCTCCCTGTGCCAACGGATGCACCAAGGAGCTGGTGAACAGCAGGATATTCCTTGGAAACCTTCTCCCTGTGCCAATGGATGCACCAAGGAGCTGGTGAGGGGCAGGATATTCCTTGGAAACCTCCTCCCTGTGCCAACGGATGCACCAAGGAGCTGGTGAACAGCAGGATATTCCTTGGAAACCTTCTCCCTGTGCCAATGGATGCACCAAGGAGCTGGTGAGGGGCAGGATATTCCTTGGAAACCTCCTCCCTGTGCCAACGGATGCACCAAGGAGCTGGTGAACAGCAGGATATTCCTTGGAAACCTTCTCCCTGTGCCAATGGATGCACCAAGGAGCTGGTGAGGGGCAGGATATTCCTTGGAAACCTCCTCCCTGTGCCAATGGATGCACCAAGGAGCTGGTGAACAGCAGGATATTCCTCGGAAACCTCCTTCCTGTGCCAATAGATGCACCAAGGAGCTGGTGAGTGGCAGGATATTCTATGAAAACCTCCTCCCTGTGCCAATAGATGCACCAAAGAGCTGGTGAACAGCAGGATATTCCTCGGAAACCTCCTTCCTGTGCCAATAGATGCACCAAAGAGCTGGTGAACAGCAGGATATTCCTCGGAAACCTCCTTCCTGTGCCAATAGATGCACCAAAGAGCTGGTGAACAGCAGGATATTCCTCGGAAACCTCCTTCCTGTGCCAATAGATGCACCAAAGAGCTGGTGAACAGCAGGATATTCCTCGGAAACCTCCTTCCTGTGCCAATAGATGCACCAAAGAGCTGGTGAACAGCAGGATATTCCTCGGAAACCTNACTGTCAGGGTTATGCAACTGGAGGCTCCCTGGAGCCCTGGAAAGCTGCAGGAATTCTGCTCAGGATGCTCCTTCCCAAAAAAAACCTCTGTGCCCCAAAGACTGACACTTGCTGCCTTCCCAGACACAAAGGCACAGCAGTTTCCATTACAGAGCTCATCTCATCTCCCCAGCTTGTGCTGGCCCCGAGGGCTGATGTAAAGACCCAGCAACCCCGACGGGTCATGCTCGGGGCTCTCGCTGCCAAAAATCCTTCTGGGAACAAAGGCGCTGCTCGATTTTATTTTTTTTTTTTTCTTTCCCCTGCGACTGAAGTAAATCTTAGACAAAAAACCCAGAGGGAGCTGTTGGCACACACCAAGCAGCCATCAGACAGGAATCCTGCTCGCAGCTCAGCCAGCTCCTTGACAGGCAGGAGTTTAGAAAGCATTTAGCACATGGGAGCTGGTAAATACGTGTGTGTGTGTATAGATGTAGATGAGACACATGCAGAGCAGCTCTGGGCTAAGCATCTCATTTTGCCAAGCTGGAAACAAGTGTGGCTCAGCTGGAATTGCTGAACTGAGAGCTGAGTGATTTAAACCTGGGATAAGGAGTCCGTGAGGGCTCTCAGAGAACACTCAGACCCCCAGTTGTGGGTTTAGAGGGGTGGTTTGGCTGCTGGCTGAATAGATGCACCAAGGAGCTGGTGAACAGCAGGATATTCCTTGGAAACCTTCTCCCTGTGCCAATGGATGCACCAAGGAGCTGGTGAGGGGCAGGATATTCCTTGGAAACCTCCTCCCTGTGCCAACGGATGCACCAAGGAGCTGGTGAACAGCAGGATATTCCTTGGAAACCTCCTCCCTGTGCCAATGGATGCACTAAGGAGCTGGTGAACAGCAGGATATTCCTTGGAAACCTTCCTGTGCCAATGGATGCACCAAGGAGCTGGTGAGGGGCAGGATATTCCTTGGAAACCTTCCTGTGCCAATGGATGCACCAAGGAGCTGGTGAACAGCAGGATATTCCTTGGAAACCTCCTCCCTATGCTAATGGATGCACCAAGGAGCTGGTGAACAGCAGGATATTCCTTGGAAACCTCCTCCCTATGCTAATGGATGCACCAAGGAGCTGGTGAACAGCAGGATATTCCTTGGAAACCTCCTCCCTGTGGCACATTCTCTGTGCAGACTGCAAATTCCCCCAGAAACAAGGCTGTCTGCTGGATACTGAGATACAAACCCGGTCTGGAGGAGTTACACACTGGTTCTGCACTTGCTGGTAGAGCTCCTCCAAAAGCCTCCCAGCCAGGCACTCCCAGAGCCCTGAGCTGGGGCAGGAAATGTTTTCAGCACCGTCTCTTGTTATTTACCGCGTGTCCTTGGGGCGGGCTGTGCGCCCACAGCTCCTCTGTCACCACCAGCAGCAGCCAGGCCTCCCGAGTGCCACCGAGCCGAGGAATAAACTCCCTAAACTAAACACAGAGCGGGGATCAAAGGCACCGTGGGCATCTGCTGTCATCGTTTGTGTATCTCCAGCAAGCGCTCGGCTCTTCCTGGTGACAGATCGGGGGCCGTGTGACGCCAGTGGCTGCCAGAGGGATGGGCACTCAGGGAATTATGGCACAGATCAGGAGGAAGCTTTCACTTCCAGGGGTGTATGGACTTGCCTGTTAAGTGCTTGATGGACTTTGGTGTTCTCAGAAGAGTTTTTTAGCTTGGCACTTCCTCTTACCTCGGAGCTCCGCTGTGTTATACAAACCCTCCTGGCTTGCACCTCGGGATCCACCTCGGGAAAAGCTCAGGGCAACAGGGCAGGGATGGAGTAAGGTGTGCTGGCCTGGAGTTAGGTGTGAGCTAGGAAGACATCCCTTGGCAAGGCAGCCTCATCTCAGACACCATTCCTTGAAAAAAAAAAAACAAACCTGAGCTTCCCCGTTTTCCAGATGTGCCTTGTTCTGTGAAAAATTGGATTTCTGCTCCCAAGCGCTCGGTCCACAGAGGGACAGAACCCCCTGGGCACCCAGCAGGGAGGGCACGTCCAGACCCCTCCCAAACCCCACCCCTGCACCCCTGGAGGAGAGGTGGAAGCGCTGCTGATGAGCTCATTAACATCAATTAGTGCACGACGCCATTTGCATGAGATGGTTGCAGCGCTTCCAGGCTCACCTTCCTCCTCCTCCTCCTGCAGGAGACGTGTCCTTGTCACTCATCTGTCACCTCTGGGGGTGGTGTCTGCAGAAAGCAAGGTGGGGCAGCGTTCAGAGGAGCCACCATGCTCTGCTGGGCTTTGTCCCTTGGCTTTCAGGGCACTTGGAGCAGCTGTGTCACCTCCTTCTACCATGGTTTTACCACCCCCAAAAAAGCACCACAGGCNAATAAACTCCCTAAACTAAACACAGAGCGGGGATCAAAGGCACCGTGGGCATCTGCTGTCATCGTTTGTGTATCTCCAGCAAGCGCTCGGCTCTTCCTGGTGACGGATCGGGGGCCGTGTGACGCCAGTGGCTGCCAGAGGGATGGGCACTCAGGGAATTATGGCACAGATCAGGAGGAAGCTTTCACTTCCAGGGGTGTATGGACTTGCCTGTTAAGTGCTTGATGGACTTTGGTGTTCTCAGAAGAGTTTTTTAGCTTGGCACTTCCTCTTACCTCGGAGCTCCGCTGTGTTATACAAACCCTCCTGGCTTGCACCTCGGGATCCACCTCGGGAAAAGCTCAGGGCAACAGGGCAGGGATGGAGTAAGGTGTGCTGGCCTGGAGTTAGGTGTGAGCTAGGAAGACATCCCTTGGCAAGGCAGCCTCATCTCAGACACCATTCCTTGAAAAAAAAAAAACAAACCTGAGCTTCCCCGTTTTCCAGATGTGCCTTGTTCTGTGAAAAATTGGATTTCTGCTCCCGAGCGCTCGATCCACAGAGGGACAGAACCCCCTGGGCACCCAGCAGGGAGGGCACGTCCAGACCCCTCCCAAACCCCACCCCTGCACCCCTGGAGGAGAGGTGGAAGCGCTGCTGATGAGCTCATTAACATCAATTAGTGCACGACGCCATTTGCATGAGATGGTTGCAGCGCTTCCAGGCTCACCTTCCTCCTCCTCCTCCTGCAGGAGACGTGTCCTTGTCACTCATCTGTCACCTCTGGGGGTGGTGTCTGCAGAAAGCAAGGTGGGGCAGCGTTCAGAGGAGCCACCACACTCTGCTGGGCTTTGTCCCTTGGCTTTCAGGACACTTGGAGCAGCTGTGTCACCTTCTACCATGGTTTTACCACCCCCAAAAAAGCACCACAGGCTCCAAACCCCTCACAGAGCACTTCCACCAAGGCACAGGAAGGATTGTGCAGCCAAATCCAAAGGACAGAGCCGGTGTTTGGATTTTGTAGCCCATAAAAGTCCACTCTGTCTTGGAAGCAGAGTCAAAGAAGTGGGGGATCCAACTGTTATCCCTTGGAAATTGCTCAGCTGACTCCAGAGGAGGATCAAGTCTGCATTATGCAATAAATCAGATTGCAAAGAGATTCTGCAATCGAGGTGAAATCCAAATTTCCCCCATGTCACTGGGAAAAGGCCCTGGCCTCTGGCCAAAGCATGTTCTGTGCTGAGCAGCAGGTGATGCACAGGATCAGGAGCTGAGCACTTTGGGAAGGATTGTTCAGTGGCAGAATAAAGGGCTAAACTGATAATCCTATCAGGAAAATCGAACTTAATCAGGAGTTAGGTATGAAAGATTGAACTCAAATCACAGCAAATTCACCAAATTTGCCTCTATCTGCTTCTCACCCCGGCGGTGGAATTGGCTGCCCGGTGTTTTATAACTAATTACCTGCATTACAAGCCAAGTGCACAGCTTTTCTTAGAAGAGAACTATCTTTTTTTTCCCTGAAAGTTTAATCCTCATAAGAGGATTCCCATCCTGTCTTTGGCAGAGTCAAAATCAAGCTTTTCACATGGCCCTTAGCAGGAAAAAAATTCTCCACTGTTCCCATCTGCACGGTGGTGCTGGGCAGAAGCTCCTGGCACAAAGCTCCTCAGACCAAAGCCAGGCTTTGCTCCAGTTTAATGCCCTTTCTTTCCACTTTTTCCCATTTCTTTGCTTTTTTTTTCCTGTTCTGGAGATTCCCCATGGCCTTTTAATGGCTGCAAATTCAGCTTTTTGGGTGCTGCCCTGCTGACTGTGAGCTGCAAACATCTCGCCAGGGGCTGGGGTCCATCTCCAGAGAGGCATCTTGACCTGGGTCAGGATGGACAAATGTCCAAAACCAAATAACCAAAAGAAATAATAAACCAAAATAAATAATAAACTAAAACAAATAATAAACCAAATAACTTGGTTTCACTTCAGGGGATTAAGAAAGAGCAAACCTCAGACATCCCTGTCCTGGAAGGAGCAGTTCCACCCAAGCCTGGCTTCAAGTTTTATTGTGTGGATGAGGAATGTAACTGCAAACGTGGGTGTTATCTAAGCAAGCCCAGGGGCACACACAGCAAATAAAAAAGCCATTAATTAATTAATTAATTCATTCATTCATTCACTCACTGGCCTTGGGTGCCACTGAAGGAAGCTCCCAACAATCTGCAGCGCCCAGAGCTGTTTTACAGGAGCAGGGATGTCAGTGCTGGATTAACTCTTCCTCTCACCAGGGAAAACTGCTGGTCCCGTGTGGATTCTCCTCCAAACAGCTCCACTGTCTCCAGGAGCCCAAGCCCAGCTGCTGGAGCATCCCTGGGCTGAGCTGTTCTCTGTCTGTACCAGTGAAACCAACACCTCCCGTTCCCACAGAGCCCTGGGGTCTGGCCCAGCTCCCCCTGTCCCCAGGCAAACCCGAATCAATGGGAAAAATCTGCTGGAAAAGAGCAAACTGAGGAGATCATGTGGGGCCTGGGCTCACCAGTGGTGTTCATTCAGCCACCAGCTCTGCTGATGTCAATAAAGGGTCTTGGAATGACAAATAAAACTCATCAGGGCCTCCCCTGTGAAGTCATCAGGCAGAAAGTAATTGGGGAGGGACAAGAGAGGAGAAGGGGAGGAAAAGAGTGACTCACAAGTGGATGGATTTTATTTTCCCTTGGGTTAAAAGTCTCCTTTCTTTCAAGGGGCTCTGGACCACCTTTCCAGCCCCTTGTCCAGAGGACATGAGGGTGCTGGGCAGCCAGAGAGCAAACAGCCAGGCCTCAGCTGGGGGACAGTGCTGTGACAAGCTGGACACTCCCCAGAGGGTGACTGGAAGGAGCTGGCCCCGAGCTCTGCCCTCCCACTGCCCCTGGCTTTGCCCTTGACAGCCAAAGCTCCAAACAACTTGAACTGGGGGAAGCAGTGGGTGTAAAGATGAGCCCTGGGAAGAGATAAAGGGGATACAAAGGTACAGGATGTTCTGCGAGCCCTGCCTGGCCTCTGCAGCTTCCAAACCCTTCTGTGGCAGCAGATAAACGTCTTTTAAAAAGCTTTTTGCAAAGCATCAGAAGTCTTTAAAGCAGTTTGAAAAGCATCTGCTGCCCTGACAGCATCGAGGAAGGACAAACACAGAACAGGCTCGAGCCACTCCAGGGCTTGGAGTCACTCAGCAAAAATAAGCTGAAGCACCACTCAAGCCTCCACTGAACAGAAACAGTTCTTGGAAATGAATGGAGCAAACAAAGTGCTGTTCGTTTGTGAAGGACAGGCCAGGGAGGCTTTGCAGAGGGAACCGTTTAGGCCCCGGGCTTTGTGGTGGCTCCTGTGAAGTCACCTCACGGCCCCGAGGCTCTGGACGTCTGTAGGATATTTTTGGATGTGATAGTGGGGGCATGTCCCACCCTGTGACACTGGAAGGGCCACCAAGGCTGTGGGGACAGGCTGCTTGTCCCCCTGTGCAGGCCTTGGAGCAGCTCTGCTGCCAGAGCGCTGGGGCAGAGCTGACTTCATCCCAAATCCACCCTAAAATGGGGCTCTGGGACAAGCAGCAGAGGCTGGTGGCTTTCTGCATGGGGTGGGACAATGCTCTGAGCACGTGGAGGGGAGCAAAGCCAGCCTGTCCTCACACTGTGAGTGCCCTGCCTGGCCTTCACGACCTGCACAGCACCCAGCCAGCCCTCCGGGCACCTGCCTCCCTCCACAGAAGGTTTTTGTAAAAGATTTGGCATAAAGGTTTTTTTTTTAAGGCTCCATTGATGCCTTTTTGGGCTACCTAAAAACAGAGGCCAGACAAAGTTAAGGGAATAAGGTCTTCTTATTGAAGACCTTCAGGTCCATTTAGGGCAGACAAACCCCACCCAAAATGGATGATGGCTCACAGATTTTCACACTTTTATAAGTTTGGTCCATTTGCATATTGGGGGTTCATCTTCCAATTCCAGCTCCAGGTCATGAAGTCATTGACCCCAAGTTTGCTCCCCCAACTCAGTTTTGTTTCCATCTCTCAGGCCTGAGGCAGTGAGGTGTCCTTGATTGCCAGGAATTCCTGGAGAGGAATTGTTGTGTCTGCCCAAAATGGGGAAGCAGCAGCTCACACTGGATGTGGAGTTTGGAGGTACACACTGAAGAACTGCCGGATTACAAATAGATGAAAAATATAAAATCTAAAATCCACCATGTACTCAAACTCCTTTTATCCTCCTGGCTGCTGAACCTCTCTGACCTCCTGAGCTCATCCAAACTGCTTCAAACCCAAGTGACAAGTGCAATGAACATGGAATAAACTTTTCCCACCCCAGAAACCCTCCCTGCTCTGCTCAGAGCAGCTCCTGGGGCAGGTGCAGGAGCTTCGAGGATCTCCCCGAACACCTGAACCACCCCAGGATATCTCACACCAGTAATTTGTTAATGGGGCAAAGTAAATATGATCAACCACAGATCCTGGCAGAGCAGAGCTTTGGGGCTGCCTCAGAATTCCTTTAAGGTTGCTAACAGAGCAAAGGGATTGATGAATTAGCTCGCAGAGCATCGTGACTTCCCGCTTTTGTGGCGGTATCTGTTGGAATATCAACAGATTTACTCAGTGAGTAAATATGTGAGATGCCACACATACCACGGACAGCTGGTCCAGGTTTTGGTCAGCGAAATAAACACTTCAGGTCTGATCAGAAAAATGTCCTGTTTGGAGATTTGGCTGCGCTCTAATTAAATGCAGGAAAAGCAAAAANAACCCACAAAAAAACAAAAAAAAAACAAAACAAAACAAAACAAAAAAAAACCACAAAAAAACCCAAAAAAACAAAAACCAGAGCTGCCACCTCCTCCCTCCCTCCACTGCTCACAAGAGTTTGGGGCTGGGGAGGTTGGGGAAGATTTGGGAGGTCTGAGGTCAAGTGTGCAGAACCAGGAGCTGGAGCCAGATTCTCAGTCATGCTCAGCCTCCTTCTCTTGTGAAAAAAGAGAAAAATCTTCAAATTCTTGTTCTGCAGCTTTGCCCTGGTGCAGCAGGAGAAGACCCCAGCCTTGGGTGGTGATGCCAGGAAAGATCTTTTCCTGCATCCTCCCTTCAGCAAAATGACATTTATTGGTGGGTTTGTGCCTGCAGGGCACAGCAGCAGCTCGTTTCAATGACGAGATTTATTTAAATCTCGTTTCAATAAAGAGATTTATGCTCAGAGGAAGCTTTTGAATTCTCCCTCAGTGTCAGCAGCAGCAGAGGGACGGCGCGAGGAAGAAGTTCAAACACTGGGGAAATACAGTCAGCCTATAAACAGGAACTCAAAAAAAAATCAGAAATCCTCAATCCCAAGGCATGTCCTGCCCTTAATGACCAAACACTCCGCTGCCAC
This sequence comes from Chloropsis cyanopogon, assembly GCA_013400585.1. Taxonomy (NCBI): domain Eukaryota; kingdom Metazoa; phylum Chordata; class Aves; order Passeriformes; family Irenidae; genus Chloropsis; species Chloropsis cyanopogon. The sequence goes on along the minus strand of WEZZ01008522.1, from coordinate 106,555 downwards.
CACGCTGCTGCCTGGAGGGACCGGAGCTGGGGGTGGCTGGGCCTTGGCAGAGCCCCAGCCCCACCAGGGCTCTCAGGGAGCGTTTGGCATCACCAGCACCTCCAGCATCTCTGCAGGCAAAATGTCCTTAACTCCAGCTCAGTGCCATGGGCAAATTCCCTTTTTTGCCATCAGAGTTGTTCTGTTCATTTGTGGCTGTTGCGTGCAGGGGCCTGGAGGAAAGCTGGGATGAGCCAGTGTTTGCTCCCAGCGCCACCACAGGGGACTGAGCCCCTCCTGAACTTTTTTTTTTTTGCCCTAAAACCCCTTTTTTTGGCCTTGGGCATTGCGGTGCCCGTGCCCTCTGCTGGTTGGAATGCTGGGGTTTGGAGAGAATCAGTGCAAGGAACATTTAGGAACAAATGGCATCCAGTTAGCCCTGGAAAAGGGATTTAGAGGAGCTGGGTGCACTCCTGATGGGAAAATGCAAATCAACAAACCCCACAGACACTTTTTGGGGTCATTAACAGGTTTGCAGCTCCACACAAACTCTGTGGACACTTTTTGAGGAATTTAGGAATTGAGCAGCTCCATGCAAACCCCGTGGACACTTTTTGGAGCAGTTTAGGAGTGAGGCAGCTCCACACAAACCCTGAGGACACCTTTTTGAGGAATTTAGGAATTGAGGAGCTCCATACAAACCCCGTGGACATTTTTGGAACAGTTTAGGGGCTGGGCAGCTCCACACAAACCCTGAGGACACTTTTTGAGGAATGTAGGAATCTAGCAGCTTCACACAAACCCTGAGGACACCTTTTTGAGGAATTTAGGAATCGAACAGCTCCATTCAAACCCTGTGGACATTTTTGGAGCAGTTTAGGGGCTGGGCAGCTCCACACAAACACTGTGGACACTTTTTGGAGCAGTTTAGAAGTGGGGCATCTCCACACAAACCCTGTGGACACTTTTTGGAGCAGTTTAGGAGTGAGGCAGCTCCACACAAACCCTATGGACACTTTTTGGAGCGGTTTAGGGGCTAGGCAGCTCCACACAAATAGTGAGAACACTTTTTAAAGAATTTAGGAGTTGAGCAGCTCCACGCAAACCCTGTGGACACTTTTTTGAGGAATGTAGGAATCGAGCAGGTCCATACAAATCCTGTGGACATTTTTGGAGCAGTTTAGGGGATGGGAAGCTCCACACAAACCCTGTGGACACTTTTGGAGGAATTTAGGAGCTGGGCAGCTCCACACAAAGCCCAAGGACACTTTTTGGAGCAGTTTAGGAGTGGAGCACCTCCACACAAACCCTATGGACACTTTTTGGAGCGGTTTAGGAGTGAGGCAGCTCCACACAAATAGTGAGAACACTTTTTAAAGAATTTAGGAGTTGAGCAGCTCCACGCAAACCCTGTGGACACTTTTGGAGGAATTTAGGAATCGAACAGCTCCACACAAACCCTGTGGACATTTTTGGAGCAGTTTAGGGGCTGGGCAGCTCCCAGAGTGGCCGTGGGAGGCCGTGGGGTGGCAGTGGCAGGACGAGGCTGGCGCAGGAGCCAAGGGACTGACTCACGGGCTCTGAGCTGTGCCAGCCCCGCCAGCTCCCGGTGACTTCAGCCCTGAGAGAGTTCTTGGTGTTTCTCCCTCTTCCCTTTCAGCACAGGAATTGTTACTCATTCCCCACACAATGCCAGGTAGGTTTTATTGTGGAACGGGCAATGACATGGAGCTCCTGGGCATGGGAATGCAATTGATTGGAACTCTGGGTTTCCGACATGACTTCAAAACACAACAATCACAGATATTAAGATGTTGGCACCCGGAGCAGCGTGCAGCATAATTATGTACTATGAGCTAATTTTTTGGGATCTGTGCTCATTGCCAAATCTCTGCAGCTTTCCTGTCTCCCTCGAGAGCAGCTCAAGCTGCAGGTCCCTTAACTCCCTCATCCCCTGGCTCATTCTCACTTTTTTCCTCTTTTTTCCCCCCATCTTTCTCTAAAGTCTCATGGCAGAGCCTCTATCTCAATCTGGAAGATTTCAAGCTGTTCTTTAAGTCCTTATCACTATAGTGCATGGGAAAAAAAACTGAATTAAACTGAGAAAGATTTGGCATCTTTTTCAAATTTCCTGGGTTTTTGATGCTCCTGCAGATTTAGTAACTGATGCCACGTCTGTGGATGTACCCCAAAACCCCCTACAACTTCATCCCTGGATGAAGAGGGATAAATGGCTGAGGAGCCATTTTTCTGAGTCCTTAGAAGAAAAGAACAAATGTACAAGTCAGGAGCTGCAGCACCCAGTGTTCCCTGTGAATGGAATGCCTCTGGGCACATGGAGAGCTGGACAGAGGACGATGAGGCCACACTTCCCTCATGGTGAGGGCCCAGTCCTGTCCCCAGGGGTGGCTGCTGCCTTTCCCCTTGCTTTATTTGTGCAAAAAAACCCAGCAAACACGGAGCCAGTGAAGAGCAGGGGAAGTGTTTCTGTCTGTCCCTGCCCAGGCTGTGCTCAGAGTCATTCCTGCCCTTCCAGCCCAAATTGCTTCGGATATTCTCTCTGCTGTGAGTCACTCCTGAACACGGAATAGAATTCTTCTGAAGGGCTGCTTTAGTGTCTGTGACTAAGCTGGTGCTGAGTTTACCCACGTTGAGAGCCCTGGCAGTGCAGGGCTGGCTGCTGTCACCCTCTGTGACATCACTGGGGACAGGCAGCGATGCTCAGGAGCACTGAGAGCCTGCACACCTGAGCCCAGAGGAAAACAAAACTGGAATTTGTGTTCCCTCCTGCTGCTCAGTAAGGGCTGGCGTTGCTGTAACTTCAATTTTCAGTCTAAAATCTGTAGGGTGACCACATTTGGGGGTCCCTGATCCCTGCAAGTGTCCAAGGCCAGGTTGGACAGGGCTTGGAGCACCCTGGGACAGTGGAAGGTGTCCCTGCCCATGGCAGGGGTTGGAATGAGATGGGCTTTAAGGCCCCTTCCAACCCAAACCATTCCATGATTCCACGATTTTGGGGATTTTGGCACTAATGACTGCTAATGTCCAATGAATCAGAAATAGTTGGTAAATCCATGAGTATCCACGAGCAAGGAAGAATGCTAAAGGCTGGGGATCCCTAGGCAGCCTGTGGGACAGTCCCTGAAAATTTCAGCCACACAAAGAGCTCACCCTCTCCTCTCCAAAAGGCCAGGGGAGGAGAGTGTGAAGAAACTTTATAAAAGTGCAGTTTGATTTGAGATTTTTAAATTTGGGACACTTTGCTACTTTTTGTCTAAAATTAATCAATTTCTAGCAACAGCACCCCCCTTACAAGTCCCTCTATCCCCACAGAGTTCAGCAGAACCTTTCCCAGAGCAGCAGCCTTTTCCCAGCTCCATCAGCAGCCTCAGCCCTGGCTCTGGGGCACTTTGGAGTGAAAATGAACCAGTGATGAGACAGCACCCGAGTAAATTCATTCTCATTTCCTGATAAGACAAACCAGCCCCTCAGGCTTTCTCCAAGTAAAAAAAAGAATCACTGAAACCCCAAAAACACCTAAAATAAAGAACATGCAGCGAGGAATCCTCTTTCCCTTGTTTCCCTGAGTGGGAAGCCAGCAGGGCTTTGATGTGGGGACACACATTGGATGGCAGTGCTGACAGACAGACAGACAGACAGACAGACAGCCCCCAAGGGCTCAGGAGCAGGGGCTGAGCTCACACAAACACCCCACACCCACGGCAGGACACTCAGTGCTCCCAGTCACCACTGGGATCCCACTGGGATGGGCTCCCCCAGGCTCCAGCTGCTCCCACAAAAAGCACGTGCAAGGATCATCTTCTTTTAAAGTTTTATATTCCCTTTTGTTCCTGTTTTGGCTGCAGATTAAAACCCAAAGTGTCAATGAGCAGCCCCCTCCCCTCCAAGGGAAAGGTTTGGTTTGGGAGAGGTTTGATCTGAAGTTCTGAGGAGAATCAGGGGAGGGTTGCAGCCCAGGAGCCCCTAAAAAGGAACTTTTTAAAACTTGTGATAAACCAGTCAGCCCCAGAAAATGTCCCACACTGCTCTCCAGAGACATTTGGAGCACAGAGAAAGGAGCTCTGGCTGTTTTCTTTTGTGGATCCTGGAGGCTGAGCAGACCCTGGGGTGGTTAACCAAGTGCCACCCTCCTGCCAGCCCTGCTGATAATCCCCCTCTAAAAGTCATCACCCAGCTCAAGATACTCCAGCTGGGAAGATTTTTTCTCTCCTGGAGTTTCAGGAGCTCCTCCTCACAGCCCTGGCTCCTGGCCACCCACACCACACAAATTGCTCATGGCCAAGCCCTCAAAACTCTGTAAAAACACAAAAATCAGCTGAAGACACCTGAAGAGACTCTTCACACCACTATTCTTATTAAAAATGGGGTTTATACCTGAGCTGGAACCCCCCAAACTTTCAGTTCCAAACATCCCTGTCCCAAGCTGGTGCTTGACCAGTGATGGTTTCTGTTGCCACCAGATGGTTTTCATCAAAGCCACTATTTTTATTCTGAAATAATAACATCAGCAATTGTGAATGAATGAAGTTGTCTCAGCCCTCACTTTCCCACCAATTACAGTGAATTATGAACAAGCCTTGAATAAGAGAATCTCCCTTCTCACTTATTGCTGCTCAAAGATATATTTGCCTGGTGGCCAGCTCTGTATTATTTGACCGATTTATAGGCCCATAACTTATGGAATTAGAGGTGATCTTTTTTTCAGAGCTTGAACTCTAAGTGGTTTCTTTTTCTGTTTCTTTGAAATCATGTGGAAAATGAATATGATAGATTTTCCCTCCATATATTTTCAGCCCTCTAATAACAAGCTGAACTTCACTTGCAGCTTTCCAGCTTCACATTAACTCTGGAACTTGTCATTCCAAACACACTCAAGCTGAAATGGGCTTTAGGTTGTCTAAAATATTGATCAACCTTTAACCCTGTAAAAAGCCAGTCAGAAACTCAGGAATCTCTTAATAAATTTAGGAATATGGTGGTTTTTTTTTTTTTTTTTTTTTTTTTTTTTTTCCATTAGAAGTCGAACTTGCAGAAGATTTTATGTGGGTAAGATTTTAGAGTGTTATCAGCAGAAATCATCTTGCAGTGAGTGCAGCATTGCTGTTGCCAACATATATGTGGTCAAACTTATTTAGGATACAAAAAAAAACCCCTAAAAAGTTTATTCCTATTTGAGCACAGCTGACATGTTGCTTAAATGATGGAAAATTTTAGGGTTATGACACTGCTCTGTCTGACCTGGAGGTGAAATGTTGGAGTCAAAAATTCCTTCTCCTATGAAACATCCTCTGGTTCTCATCAGCCCCATCAAAATTTATGGGGTCTCCATGGCTGAGTTGAGTTTGGGGGATGAATTTAGCTGGACAAAGTTGCCAACTCGCCATCACTTCTCTGAACCCGAGGCAGCCTCTCAGATTTCCCCAGAACGAATCTGTGCTTGGAATGGTTGATGAGATTAAAAAAGAGAAGTGTCCCTGTACTTCAGGTGTTATTCTGGGATTAAAAACCCAAGAAATTTAAAGATTTTAAAAATGTTCACTAAAGGAAACAAGGCCTTTGATTTCTTTTTCTAAGTCTACTGGAGAATCTGGATATTTGAAATTTTGCTGCTGTTGGGCTGGGCTTCAGTTGAATTTTAATTTCTCCCAAGTTATTTTTTCTGGTGATATCTAACAAAGTGAAAGCTGACAGTGAAGAACCCCTGCCTGGCCCACCTGAAAACGATGCCATGGAATTTCTCCATTCCCTGTGTGCTGGCTGCCCAAACACCTCATTGTCACAGGAGACAGGGAAGGGTTTGTTGTGAAATAACAATAAACAAAAATTAATAGGTCAGGCTTGCAGAAACGCCTCCAGACAAGCTGGGCCAGTTGGGATCAGCTCAGCCTCCCAGGATATGAGGCATTAGCAGCATTTTCCATGGGATAAGTACCAGAGAAATTGGCTCTGCCTGTTCCTCCAGTACCCAAACTTCCTCTGATGATTTTTTGAAATCCTGCTGTGAAACAGCAACTGATGCTGGAGCCCTTCAAAGTGATTGTGAAAAACCAGAGACACTTTCCCTCAGTCCTTCCACGCCTCCTGTTCTCTGGGCTGCATTGTCTTTGACCCAAAAGTCACCTCTCTGCTCTGGTGGATGCCCCATCACAAAAATCATGGAATATCCTGGGCTGGAAGGGATCCCCAGGGATCATCAGCTGATGTTCACTGTGGTCATTGTGTTCCCACCTTCTGAGGGCACCAAGCACCAAAATCATGGAATATCCTGGGCTGGAAGGGATCCCCAGGGATCATCAGCTGATGTTCACTGTGGTCATTGTGTTCCCACCTTCTGAGGGCACCAAACACCACCTGTGTGAAGGTCAGAAGGTGCTGGAGAGCCTGTAGGACCCACATCCCACAGGGACAGGACAGGCTCTGCTCCTCAGGGAACTGCTGTGTTTGTCCATGGGCTGGGTCCTGTGCCTGGGGGTGCAGTCCACGGAGAGCAAAGAGATGGGCTTGCAGAGGAGCCACCCAACAGCTCACCAGGGTGGGTGGCAGCAGCCTCTGGAGGCGCCCACCCCTCTGCCTGGCCCATGGTGGCAGAGCAGTGACACCCAGCAGTGACACAGGGCTCTGGGAGCTGCTCCTGCCGAGTTCTCCTCACCCTTTCCCACCAGGAGCACCAACACCCTAACCTCCCACAGGAGGGAGAGCTGGGACATGGCCCATGGGGTGTCCCAAGCCTGCCCACGGTGGCACTGCCACCCCCAACCCTCCACCCCATCACCGTGGGTGCCTGGGAGCCACTCTGCCTCCCTCCCACTCGTGTTCTGTGCCATCTGCAGATGGTTCTGCCAAAGCTCCAGGTGCACCAGATCCTGAACAACCTCCTCCAGCCCTCCTGGTGGGAAAATCGAGGTGGAGGTGCTGGGAGGGAGGAGGGAGCGCTGGGATGATTCCGGGTGGAACCAAAGGTGCTCCTCTCTGCTCTGTGAAATATCCCAGGAACCAGCGATGGTGTTAGCTGCCAAAACTCCAGCCCTGTTGTGGGAGGAACAAGGGAATGGAGCCCTGGAGAGCCCAGTCTCGTTGGAGCTGGTTTTAGGCCCGTTTGTGGCACAGGAGCTGTTCCATCCCCTCAGCTCTGTGCTGGCCACAGAGAGCTTTGCAGAATATTCCTGGCTCCAACAGCACTTCTTGTGCTGTTTGTGAGGGGAAAAGCTCTTGGTCCCTCAGCTCTGTGGGGTTTGAGCTGAGTTATGCAAACAGAGTTGCTTCAACTGCAGAGTTATTTACAGGTTGGCTCATGCAAGCCTTAGTGACAGATTTAAATGAATTAATTTTTCTGACTTTCATTCGCTGTCTTCCCCTGCTGTTTCCCCTGCAGCTATTGCATGTAATTACAGGAAATCTTCGTATATCACATCTTCAAAAAGGCACAATGAAAAGCAAAAGCAAAGATATCCACTTCTTCTTGCTTTCATGTTTGTTTTGGAGGGGATGAAAGGGTGTGGCGGAGCTTTTCCTCGCAGCACCTCCGAGCTCTGCTCAGATCACCCAGTGCAGGCACCCCGAGCACTCCTCTCACTCAGCACAGACAAGACCTGGCAGCCCTGCAGCAATTACTTAGAGCTTTCTTGGCTTTCAAACTGCTTTTAATGATTATGGGAGACATCCACGGTTATCAATCTAAACACAGCTTTTTTTTTTTTTATTTTGGAAGCATTAAAGAAGAAATGCAAGTGGTTGTTCTTTTAAACCTGGGTGTTTCCTTGCTCTGGGAGCAAAGTAATTGTTGAGAGTTGTGCTGTCACATCTAAGAGGCAAAACTCAAAAGCACAAACTTTATTTTGAACCCAACTGTAATTTAGGAGATGGAAAGACCTGGCCATACTTGCAAACGACTCCTAAACCAACATGTTTGAGCCCAGGGCTTTGATGAGCAAAGAAAGAGGAAAAAACCATCTGGAATTGGCTGCGATCAACCTAAAACATCACCAAGAGCATCTTTGTCCCCACCAGAGGGTATGAAACTAGATTAGGAGAGAAAAGGAATGAAGTAAAAACCGTGGTGCTCATAGTTGGAAAAACAGGGAGAGAGAAAGAAAACTGCTGGTTTGGTTCCTTCAGAAAAAGAAGTGGGTTTATTTTTTTAATGGAAAAAAAAAAAAAAAGAATTTTCCACTGGAACCTGGGCAGAAAGTCAGAATGAAGTAGATGTAATTGAGGCACAGACCCAAATGAGGGATTACATTACTGATACGTTTTTTCCTAAATGATTCTTCTTTTAATTTTATGTACTGTCAGGGAAACCTCTTAGATACATAAATACTGTTGGGAATTACATTGGTCTGAGAAATGTGGGGTTTATCTTTTTTGACAGAGGGAAATCAAAGGATAAAGGCTGGATCTTTGATAGAAACAGAACAGAGTTCGTGCCAGGGAGCTTTTACCTCTCCCATCCAGCGTGAACAACTTGCAAACTCCACTGAATGTCAAGGCACTGGTGTGGATATTTATAAAGGGAGCTTGATTTAAAGCAAAGAGAGTCCAATTCCTCCTCCCTGATCCCTTCTGGACAGGACTCAGGCAGACCCACACCCCCACCAACCCAACACCACTCTGACATCACCTCCCAGTTCCATGTCCTTTTACCAGCACATAAATTGCACTGAAGCCCGGTGATATCACTGCTCCAAAATCCCCTTAATCCTCAAAGCAGATACAACCACAGGGGTTTAAACACCTCTGTTAATCCCTTGCAGAGAATAATAAACCATTTGTTGGAGGAAACTTTATCTCCCAGACCCCGACGCGGCCACGGCTGTGACACGAAGCGCCAGGAGTGATCCAAGGGTTAAGCACAGGAAGTCAGAACTGAAAACTTGCCTCAATTAAATCACAGATTCAGGCAATTTTCTGATCTGCAGATGAAGGCTGAGTTCCTGGCAGGTGATGTAAGCCGTGCCTTGCTGATGGACACGACTGCACAAGACACATTTCAGGTATCCCAGAACAAGTTCCTGAACCATTTCCCCAGAGGAGGCTCTTTTCAAAGAATCTGCTTTTCCAACAGGGTCATGAGCATCATCAGCTCTCATATGATGTCCAGAAAACAGTCTCTGTCTCCTAAAAAAATCCCTAAACTATGGATAAAAAACAATTAAACTTTACCTTATATCACCAGATTAAAAGGAATATGAAAGACCCCCAAAGCTGCAGCAACCAGAAGGCTTCGATGTCTTTATACCCCATGGCAGAGGCACAGCCATTCTTTGAGAGCTTGGCTGAACCTTTTCTAGCCAGGAAAAGTCCTCAGGGATGTAAAAAAAATTCACGTGTCTGTGAATAACTGACCTCACCTGGGGCAATGCCCCTCCTCACCTGCTCCAGAGACTTGAGCTGGGAAGAGATGGAGCAGGACTGGAGGCAGGGACACATTCCCTGCACCTTTTTTCCCATTTTTCGGCTGTTCCCTGCTGGTCACCAAATAGAAACAGGTTTTCCTTAAATTCTCGGGTCATTATGGTGATAATCCCAAGTCTATTTAGTCTCATATTCTGAGAATTCACAAACTGCAGCAGCAACACGAAAAATGGGGTCGGTAACTCAACCCATCCCTGAAGCTGGCCAGGGTGGGAGTCAGCTGGGACAGAGGTTTGGGGCAGGAAATTTTCCTTTTTCCTTGGGAAATTGCTGATAAAAGTCCTTTGCACACCTCCAGTTTGATTTTCAGAGGTATTTTCTTAGAAAATCAGACTCAAGGGCAGCCAAGGTGTAGCCCCAGGTACCCGAGCTTCCCACAGGATGCATCACTGAAACTTGGTGAGCCGTGTTGTCTTTAAAACGATCCAGGAAATGTCCAAATGCTGGTCCAAATCCAAATGGAAATCTTAAATGAGGCAGCAGTGGAGGTGTTTGGAAAGTGAGGACACGCAGCCCTGAGATGAGATCCCACCAGAGATGCTGCCCTTGCTGGGGCTTGTTTGTTCTGCAACACCTTCCTAGCCCTGGATGGCAACAATTTCCTTGGAGGTTTTTTTTTAAAACAGGAAAAAGTGAGAAAAAAAAAAGGAAAAAATGAAAAAAAAAAAAAAAGAAACAAAAAAAAAAGTGATTTTTAAATCAACTGTCATTCCTGGCAAGGCTGAGGATCCCAGCAAGGTATTTGTTTATTATCAGGTATTTCCTCAGGATCAAATTCAGGGGAGAGAAGTCTGGTCCTGGTTAAGGTCTGTTTAAAGCCCTCCTTGAAAAGAGATTTATGCAAGGAAATTACCTAACCTGGGGCAGGGGCTGACTCAGCGGCAGCGGCTTCTCCTCGCTCATTGTTGGTGCCTCGGGGTTGTTTTTGGTTTTTTTTTTTTTGTTTTTTTTTTTTGGTTTTTTTTTTTTTTTTTAGCCCCGCCGAGGGCGCCCAGTGAGAACAGCAGCGGGTCCTGGCTCACAGAACGGGATCAAAGCTCCAATTGTTTCAGAGGAAATGACCCAGCAGGAGCAGAGTGCTGGACACCGCTTCTCTGCCAGCCTCACCAGCATCGCCTGGCACCGGGCACCGCGCTGGGGGCGAGGGACACACGGGCACCGCGCTGGGGCGAGGGACACACGGGCATCCCCTCGGTGCTGCGAGCGAGCTCCTAAATCCCACCTCTTCCCGTGCTTCCCCGTGGCGGCTGTGCAAAAATTCCCACCTCAACAGGAGCTTTCCCAGTCTTTGGCCACTTCTGGAAGTGGTGGCTGTGCAAAATTCCCACCTCAACAGGAGCTTTTCCCAGTTTTTAGCTGATTTTGGGAGGAGACGCCAACCGCTTCCCATCCTGGCTGCTTGTGACTGGTGTCTGTGCAAAGATTCCCACCTCAACAGGAGCTTCTCCCCGTTTTTGGCTGATTTTGTGAGTGGCGGCTCTGCAAAATTCTCACCTCAGCCGGAGCTTTTCCCCGTTTTTAGCTNAAAATTCCTACCTCAACAGGAGCTTTTCCCAGTTTTTAGCTGATTTTGGGAGAAGGGGACACCAATCTCTTCCCAGCTTTTAGCTGATTTTGTGAGTGGTGGCTGTGCAAAATTCTCAACTCAACAGGAGCATTTCCCAGACTTTGGCCACTTTTGGGAGTGGTGGCTGTGCAGAGATTCTCACCTCAGCAGGAGGTTTTTCCAGTTTTTAGCTGATTTGGGGAGAAGGGAACACCAATCTCTTCTTATCCTGGCTCTTTTGTGAGTGGTGGCTGTGCAAAATTCCCACCTCAACAGGAGTTTTTCCCAATTTTTAGTTGATTTTGTGAGTGGTGACTCTGCAAACTTCTCAACTTAACAGGAGCTTTTCCAAGTTTTTGGAAAAGTGCTTCCAAGCACTTTTGGAAGTGCTGGCTGTGCAAAATTCCCACCTCAACAGGAGCTTTTCCCAGTTTTTGGCCACTTTTTGTGAGTGGCAGCTGTGTAAAATTCCCAGCTCAACAAGAGCTTTTCCCAGTTTTTGGCCACTTTTTGTGAGTGGCAGCTGTGTAAAATTCCCAGCTCAACAAGAGCTTTTCCCAGTTTTTGGCCACTTTTTGTGAGTGGCAGCTGTGTAAAATTCCCAGCTCAACAAGAGCTTTTCCCAGTTTTTGGCCACTTCTGGAAGTGCTGGCTGTGCAAAATTCCTACCACAACAGGAGCTTCTCCAAGTTTTTGGCCACTTTTGGGAGTGGTGTCTATGCAAAAATTCCCAACTCAACAGGAGCATTTCCCAGTTTTTAGCTGATTTTGTGACTGGTGGCTGTGCAAAGATTCTCACCTCAGCAGGAGCTTTTCCCAGTTTTTAGCTGATTTTGGGAGAAGGGAACACCTATCTGTTCCCAGTTTTTGGCTGATTTTGTGGCTGGTGGCTGTGCAAAGATTCCCAGGTAAATGGGAGCTTTTTCCAATTTTTGTTCACTTTTGCGACTGCTGGCTATGCAAAGATTCCAACCTCAACGGGATCTTCTCCCAATTTTTGGCTGATTTCTTGAGTGGTGTCTGTGCAAAGATTCCAACCTCAACGGGATCTTCTCCCAATTTTTGGCTGATTTCTTGAGTGGTGTCTGTGCAAAGATTCCAACCTCAACGGGATCTTCTCCCAATTTTTGGCTGATTTCTTGAGTGGTGTCTGTGCAAAGATTCCAACCTCAATGGGATCTTCTCCCAGTTTTTGGCTGATTTTGTGAGTGGTGTCTGTGCAAAGATTCCCCACCTCAATGGGATCTTCTCCCAGTTTTTGGCCACTTCTGGGAGAAGGGGCCCCATGGCCTGGTGGGACAGCAGGAGGGCAGCCCTGGGTGCTGTCCCATCCCAGCTGCTCCCAACTGGAGCATTCCCCAAGGAAATGTCCCTGTCCCATCCAGGCAGCAGATTTAAAGCCCAAAGGATGGAAAAGACCTCTGAGTTCATCCTTCCTGCCAGCAGCCAGTCGGATGCATTTAATTGTCTGGTGATGGGACTTCCACTTTTTATTTGGGAGAAAAAAACTTCCCCCACACAGCTGAGCTCAGGGACACCAACCCCCGGGCAGGGCAGCAGCTCCAGAGCACATGACTAGGGTTGAAACGAGGTTTTGGAGGAAAACACGGCCTGAGCAGGTTGTTGTATTATTTTTTCCAAGGTCACTGCTGGAATATCTGGCAGCCTTTATCTCATGGCTGGGAAATTTTACTGTACTTGCAGAAAACAACCAATATTTCTCATTCTGCTGCCCGACTCCTCGCTGTTTGTGTTGGTTTAACTTCCCTGACCCTAAAAGATGAAACTGGAGGAACGTGGGCTTGAAGTGGAGCCCGAGGTGGATGGGAGTGATGTGTGTAATACAGTAAAGGACTGGGAAACAAACATCCAGCAAACATCCTGGATGGAAACTCTTTCATCTGCATCGATCATTGACGTCCCTGCTGACAGAGCGTGGCTCTGCCAGCGGCCTCTGATCACTTTGAAATGCCTCACAAAAAACATCTCCCTGCACTTAAGGTTTTCCGCTGCTAAGAAATATCTTAATGCTAAAGATTTGTTTACAAGGGGTGGCTGTTTCCACTTGCTGGAGCGCTTAAAAAGTTGTTTTTTCCAACCACAAAGTAGATCTAAACATTAAGTGTTTCTCAAGTTGGGTTTCCAGCTCCTAGACTGCTATAAACATTAAGTTTCATTGGTTTAAAGCAAAATACGGCAAGAAAAAAATTTGCTGTTTCCACTTAGCCTCTCATAATGTAAAAGAAAAAGAAAAAAAAGGGTGTTTGAAAAGAAGTTTTATTTTTAAGAGGCTCGTTGTGCAATGCCCTGTGGTTGAAAACAGGGTCATGGGGACAAAGCACTTCCCTGTTTGCACTGACGGTGCCTGGGGTGGGTTTTGGTCCTGACACTCTGCTGGGAAGGGGAACTGCTCAGGGTCAGCTCTGCTGCCACCCACTCCAGCCAGAGGAATTGAGATCCTGGAGCCTTCCAAGGCAGGTGGGGGATTCTTTGGGGCTGTAAAGCCATGGGGTTTGAGCTCTGCTCTGAGGGGACACCGAGCCCGCTGCTCTCAGTTGTCCCCAGTGCTTGTAGCAATTGTCCTTGCAAAAAAACCCCTTTCCTAAGCCTGGGTTTGTTCAGGGGTCAAGCCTGAGAATGGAGGATTTTCCATCTGAAGAGCTGTCCTGAGTAATAAAAGGTTCCTGGAAGTGTCCAAGGCCATGTTGGACTGGGACAGTGGGAGGTGTCCCTGCCCATGGCAGGGGGTGGAATGAGATGAGCTTTGAGGTCCCTTCCAACCCAAACCATTCTGAGATTCGGTGGGGATGGTGATGACCATGATCAGTGTCCAGGGTCAGCTCTTCTTCAGGATTTTGTGATGGTTGTGTGCAGAGTGACAGCCCAAACGAGTGAATTCTGTCTGGAAACAAGGGTTGCTGCGTCATTACACATTCCCAGCTGGATCACTGGAAGTGAATGATCAGTAGGAAAAGAGTTGCTGGTTTGGAGTGGAAAACACAGTGTCTGGAAAGTATTCCTGTGATATGGAAACGTCCCTTGGATCAGCTGTAAAGTCACCAACTGCCCCAGCAGCTCTACAGAAAGGGCTTTAATTCATACCCAGGTTTTATTTGCTAGGATATTTTTGCAATCTCTGTAAAATTAAGGAAGTTCTGATGTTGATGGGAATTAATTCATGACTCGAGTGTCCCTAACTTCCAATAAACTCTGCCTAGGCTGCAACTCCTTGTGCCTTCAGTATCTGAGTGATGAAACCTGAGTCAAGCCTAGTCAGGACTGGTGCTGAGTGCTGGGAGAAGCTTTTCCTCAGGCAGGAAGGGAGAGCCACTCTCTGCTGGCCCCACCTGGGGCTCTGGTTACGATAAATCTGCTGTCACATCTCACAGCAGTCGATCAAAACTGCTGCCAGGCCACTCTGGTGCTCACCTCCGTGCTGGACCTGTCCCCACGCTGCTGGGGATGTCACCTGGCCTCTGCCCCTGCCCTCCAGCTGAGAGGAAACTTCTCATGGGATCTGGATAATGCCACAGCAAGGAGCCCTGAGCTCAGAGCCAGCACAGCTCCCTGCAGCTCTGCTGGGTGCTCCTGTGATGCTCGGGTGCCACGTTGGCAGTTCTGGAAGCAGGCTGTGAAAACTCCAGGTTTTTTGCCTGTCTGGTGTGTCCTCGTTTTCCTTCTGGGAAATTCAGGAGCTGGAAGCTCTCAGTGAATTGAACTGAAGCAAAACACTTCTTTAAGGACAGCTTAGGCAGTCCACATGCTCAAACTCAAATGCTGCTTCAATACTTTTGCTCTAAATTTCTTATTCATATCAAGAAAGGCGTATCTTGGACTGTCAGAAATCTCCTGGGTATTTTGAGATGACTCTGAGGTAGAATTTCCTTGCTGCTATTCCCATGTCCTCTGCACGAAGGAAGGAGTTGCCCATCCCACAGTCTGGTTGAAATGTCAAAATTAAGCAATTTTTAACATCCTGAGAGTAAAAACATATTTTGCTTCCTGGTTGTTGTTCTTTTATGAGGCACTTTAAATCAAAAAAGTTGCACGAGTCTTTTCTTGGTGAAAAGGAAAGCCACTTGTATCTCCAAAACATTTCAAGTGGAAATTGTTGATACACTCTCACTTCAGCCAAAAATATAAAAGCACTTCAGGACAATCAAACAATAAATGTCTGTTGTTCCTCTCCACAGTCACTTCTCTGTTTCCCTCGTGATGTTGTTCATTTAAATGTGACCACAACATCCAAGTTTCCCATGATCAGAGTTTATGCTGGTCTTTCTCATTTCCCTCTTTCCCCACATGAAGATCTTCATTCTCGCTGCAGCTCAGGAACAGCGCAGGAAAACCCACACATCAAAGCATCCACGTGGGAAAGGGACAGGGTTCAAGAGCAGCAAAAACAGCCTCTTCCTCGATTTTCCCTGATCCAAGTCAGCCCAAAAGAAGGAGCCCAATGCCGTGGCTGGCCCAGCCCTGGTTCCCTGCTGGAGCAGGACGAGGACACCTGTGCTGGGCTGGGCACGGCACAATGCTCGGAAATCAGGGAAAGTTCATCTCCAGGCAGGGATGGCTGCGAGGAGACAAGGCACAGCACACCCAGAGCCCCAGCAGTGGCACGGTGCAGCAATGGGAACAGGATATGTTTTTCCCATGGTTTGGGAACAATGTGAATACTTTCTCACACGCTGTTGGTGAAGCACTTTGGCACACCTGTGCACTTGGACAGCTCTGTTACGCTCCAAGGTCTCCTGCTCGGCCGCTAAGGGCTCTTTTCCTCTCGAAGAACATGGATTGATTACGTGGAAACATGATTTGGTTTTGTATTTGTGCTGGATTGTGGATCAGGAGGAAGTTGCAGCATGTTCTGGCTCCCGAGCGGAGCTTTCTGCTCCACAGCTCGGAGTGAGAGAGGAGCAGGGACAGCCCGGAGATGTTTACACAGCTCCCTTTTTATTTTGACCATCCTGGATAAGGAAAAACTGTTTACACGCTCCAGAGGATGTTTTGCCACTGTCACTTCCTACAGAAACGTCCTCAAGTTTTGAGTGCTGGCAGAGACAAATCGCTCCTCGTGCCTTTGGCTGGAGTCCCCCAGGAGAGAGGACAGACCTCGCTCCTCCCCGGGCCCATCAATCCTGTAATCAGCTCTGCCAGATCCAAACAAACCACAGCTGCTCCAGGGCATCCGCATCTTGTTATTCCAAATGATTTTGGGTGGGATGAACAGCAACAGGAGATCTCAGGGCCCTGGACAAGTGGGATGAGCTTTGTCCCCAGATGTCTCCACCCCTGCTTCTCCTGGTGGGAACCACACAACCATTCAATGCCACTGGCTTCTTAAATACCCACTGCAGTGGATTTAGAGCTGCATTTTATATTTAAGGATCAGTTTGGCATGGTCAGGTGGTGGGTGCAGCACAGAGCTGCTGCTCTGAGAAGTGGGTCCTGTGTCACCTCCCATTTTGAGAGTTAGCAGAGGGTCCAGCTGGTTTTTCCTTCTCTCCAGATTATTCCTCGCCCCCCTCAGTCTCAGGCTCAGCACTGGTAGAAATAAAGATTCCCTCAGAGTGTAAATTTAGAGTCCATCATATTTGAGCACCACCACCAGAGCCAAATTCTCAGATTCCTGAGCTCCTGCAGCTCCAGTTCTGTTGGTGCAGTCGTGTCCCGTAGGTGGGACAGCACGAGGTGTTTTTCTAAGCTGTAACACGGGGTGGCTGCAGTCAATTCAAAGTTTACCATTTTCCATCCCCACGCAGAACCAAACAGAGCACAAAAAGCCAGAGAATTGCAACATTTTCCCCATAAATGTCCTTTAAAAATGTTTTCAGCGATCGTTTGGCACGGGAACGCAATTTCCATCAAAAACTGTTGAAGGACAGGATGGTTCCCCTCCTTTCCCTCCACAACCGGGAAGGATAATTTGTCCCTGCAAAAACCATAAGAAATTTTCCAGCTCAGGAACCAAGCCCCAGCCAATACCTGGCCACGTGTGTGAGGGAGCACGGAGATGCCGAGGGAGCTCCGTTCCCTGTGGAGCACAGCCCGTGCCATGCTCAGCCTTGGAATGAGTCAGGAGAAGTCAAATGAAGAAAACACACCAGGCAGCATCACGCACAGGGGCCGGAGCTACCTGGGTTTTATAACATCCACTCGGCTTCCAATTTCATCCGCTTGGCAAACGCTCTCCTGGTGGAAATAATTGAGGCCCGAGAGTCAAAAGCGATGGAGGAAATATCTAAGCTATGAAATGTCAAGTTGCTTTCCAAAAGGGTTCCAATCTCCAACCACATCAAGAAGGGTGTCTGAAAAGACAATCAGGATTTTGGTCAATTAAATGTCGTTTTTTTAGTTTTTCTTTCGGTTGGGAATGCAGGGCCAGAGGAGTGCCTGTCTTGGGGGGGGTTTATCCTCCACAATCTTGTTTTTCAGCTGCAGGTCCTGGGATATTTTCTCCTCAAGAGTTTGTATTTTCTATAAAGTTCCATTCAGATTATCCTAAGTGAGCAATCTGGGAGCTTGTTTTCATTTTCATTTTGCGTCAGGGAGGTGAAACCTTCAACACTTCCAAACTGCAGCCAAGGAGGTAAATATCAATTCTCCCATTAACTCCTGCTAAAACTGCATTTCAACCTGAGAGTGCAGAACCTGCTGCACATGGGGATTAATTTCAGATAAATATCAGCCACCTCTATTGCTCAGCAAACCCTTAAATAAATGAAGTGGATCAGAGTGGAAAAGTCATTCCTGAACACGAACCATGAGGCATCATCAGCGTCTCACAATTGGATATCAAAGGTACCAACCACTCACTCTTCCCTTGGAAAACTTGCTCCTCATCCCTGAAGAGGCAGAAATTCTGTAATGACTCCTTCAGGGTTCTTTGGAGCCTCTCAAACTTCATAAAAATGGGGAAAGAAGGATGAATGTATTCTTGAATGTACCAAAAAAAAAAAGTCAGCTTTATTTTCCCCGGGGAATTGAACTATATTAGTTTACATCCTGTGGTATGAATAAATAAACAATCCCTAACCAATTTCAGACTTGCTGCTGTTTTGGCTGGCAGAACCTTTGCTTGGAAAGGCTCAGCTAACGCTGCTCTGACCAGCTCCCATTTTCTCCTTCCTCTCACTTCCCTGCCCCTGGGCCTCCCCACTTCCACTCTCCCTCCTTGCTGATCACTTTCATGTTTCCTGGTTTCCTCTGTTGCCTTTTTTTAGGAGACAAGGTCCTTCCCACATCCATATTTTAATTATTCTCAGTTGCCAAATTGTCTCTTGTTGCACTCCGACAAGGAGGTGGTGTCCGTAAAATTCATATTTATGGATTGGGGATTAATAGCACAGGGATCTGGGATAAATAACATGTTTAAAATAAGCTCCTGAGTCCTCCAGGATGGCTTGGGGTTCAAGTCCTTGCAATCTCTGCTGTCACTGAACCCTGGTGGCTTCCCTGTGTGTCTCCTCTGCTCCGTTACCCTGGACACAATTCCCAGCCCTCATCCCAAGATGCTGCTCCAGTGTGGGTGACAAAGGACTTCCCTGCACCAGGTCCCTGCAGGGCTTTGTTCCTGGAGCTCTGAAAAGCCAGCAGAAAAGGAGGTACAAAAATAAAAGCCTGGAATGGGATTGAAAGCTGGAGTATAATTAGGGAACTTTGGGACTGGGGTGTGTGGGGATGAATCGCTCCAGGTGTCAGCAGGGAAGGAGCACAATGGTTCCTCTCCGTCCCTGGGCTCAGTCCCACCACCAGCAGGCTCCGAGGGTGCCTCAGCCATGGCTGTGGTGCAGAGCAGGAGCTGCACCCTCAATTATCGCCCTCGTTTGGGCCTGAAGATCCCTGGGGAGCCTTTGGGAACAGAACCCTTCATTTCACTGGGGTTGGCTCCCTGTCTCCTTCCAGCACAGGACACCAGGACACTTGGGGACATGGTAAGGACCTCTCCAACCCCTCAGGCTGAACCCAGACCCTGGCAGGTGCTGAGTGCATCAACACTGGATTCTTCCCTCATATAAATCCAGCAGGGGTGAAAACCATCCCGGAGGCGAAGCCAGCTTGGAAAATGCTGTTTATTCCCTTGAACTCCCTGCAAAAGACACAATAGAACAATGGGCTGGAGGCAATGGAGAGGCAAAGCCCTGAGGTCACCTTCTCCTGTCCCAGCTGGTGCAGCATTGTTCCCTGATGGGAATTTCTGCCCGTGGCTCAGCTCTGTGACCATGTGTTTCCTACCACTGCTGCTCCCTCCCCCAGTCCTTCCGCCTCTTTGTTACTCCCTCAGAGGCCAGGATTATTAATTAAACCTCCCTCAGGCTCTGGGGGAGATCGGCATGAGGAACCTTAATCTTAGAGATAGGGAACTGATGCAAAAAGAATGGGGATGACCTTGGGAAAGCCACAGAAAAGAGGCAACATCCATGCCAGGAGCGCCTGCAGGGCTCGGAGCTTGGCAGGGACCCAAAGCAGCCCTGGGAGGAGGATCCTATGGGCACCTTGGGCTCAGGAGGTGTGCCAAGATGTGCTGGGGCTCCTGGGATGGCACTCCTGGGGCTGTCTCCCCTCTGGGGATCTTTGGATCTCCACAAAGCTTCATCAGAGCTTTTGGAGCACCATCCACCCAAGGGTGTGGGACAGGTCCTTGGGAGATCTGGGGTTTGCTGGGACAGGGATTGAAGCTCGAACATCTGAGTTCCTGTTGTGCACAATATTATCTCTATGGGTGGCTAAACCCTCTGTCCTTACAAATCTAAAAGAAACTTCTTTTTTTTTTCAAATTACCTTCAAGAACTGTCCACAGGAGAGAAACCACCCAACAACACAGAGCAAAAAGCAACGTGAAATAATCTCTAAAATGCATCCCATGGTTAGCAGGGGGCTTAGGGCACTCAGTCTCCCCTCCAGTAGCATTTTCAGGCACAGCTGCACGTCCTTCCTGTTCCACTCAGGACTGTGTATCTCCATCAGGATGATTTATTCCAGCAAACAAAGCTTTTTGGGGAAGAGTCCAATGGCAGGGAAGTGGCAGCAGCTCCTCGGGAGGCACAGACAGCAAAGGAGCTCCTGTTCTGCCTTGGGATCAGGGACAAGGCCTGCACAGGGGGCTCAGGGAGGAACTCGTTATCATTTATTAAATATCTGACACCCCTCTCTCAGCCCAGAGATAAATATCCACGGATTTAACTCAATCTAATGGATTTTGCAGGATTCAGGGAGCGCTGCTGCTCCAGTTGTCTGAGCTGGCTGCTCCCAGTTTGTGGCCATATGGTTGGCTGTGAATTGGGCTAATAAAAATGGAGCGAAGGTTTTTTCTTCTTTTTTTTTTTTCCTCTTTTATTTTTTGTTCTTCCTGACCCTACTTGGTGCCATAAATACCTGTGTGTAGCAGAGGGTTTATAAATAGCACAGTAGCATCCACCGACAGCAGACTGGTGTTAAGTCTGACTTAACAGTCAGGCTCTGGATAGCAGCAATGTGGAGCTGGAGCGGGCTGGGAGAGGAATATGTGGCCAATAAAGATTTGGGAAGCTAAAGTCATTCAGAAAGCTCAACACTGGGCAAAAAAAAAAAAATAAATTAAAAAATTATACCAGTCTGCTGTGGGACAAGGTCCTGAAATGGAAACGCCTTAAGCCAATATTGCCCCTCTGAGGTAGCCCTGAAATTCCAAATAAATTTACGGCGGAGCTGACAGCGAGCTTGAGTAACTCGGTGTGTCTGGACGTCTGGCCCAGTCCAATAATAACATGAGAGGGAATTTTGTGCATATCCTTTGCTGATCCGGAGACTTTGGACTCACTTTTTGCAGCTTTTTTTTAATTTCTTTTTTTTTTTTTTTTTTCTGTTCGACGGCTGTCTACAAATTGTCGGATTCTGTGATTCCTAAGAGTCCATAAATTTTCTCGGCGGTAGCTCCTGGTATGTGAGACTGCTGCAATTCCAGTGCCAGCCAGGAGTTATTCAGCTCCTAGGGTAACAATCCCCTTCCCTTACGGGATTGCCTCGGTTGCTGCCTGTCCCAGGCACTCAGAAGCCGTGAGTCAATGCCCAAAACTCCGGCTACTGGAGTTTAAAACGTGATTATTTTTAGTAAAAACGTATCAAAATCGGTGCTTTTTTATTTGCCTCCTCTCTTCCGAGTCTGTAGGGCTTCCACATCCCCTCTGCTGGAAACCAAGCTTCAAAATGAAGCACGCTGCAGTTCCCACATAAATCCCACACTCTGGAAGTTGGAAGGGAAGGGTTTTTCCAAGAAGACTGGGGTTTGATGGATTTTTGGATCCTTTGACAGCTGATACAAGTGTGAGTGCCAGCTGAGGCTTCTCCCACTGCTGGGGATTTCCTTCTGTGTCTGTTCCCTGGTGATTTTGAACTCTTGCAGCACATCAGAAGAGCCAGTGAGAACATCTCACCTCTTGCTGCTCTTGTGAAAATCCTTTGAGTGGCTGATGAAGATCTGGTGTCTGCTGTCATCAGAGCACTGGCCACGCACAGATTGCCCTGGTTGCCTTCAAAAGTCAGCTCTTTCCAGGAAAAGGCTTTTGGGGTGTTTTGAAGCTGAGTGGACAGATAATCTCAGTCATGACGGAGACCAGCAGCATCAGCACAGAGCCAGCTGCCCTCTCACTGAACACTCAGGCCTCTCTTTTCTCCTGAAGAGTTGAAGGAATTGAAAAATTGTGAAGTCTGGATGGAAAAAATAGCATTTTCCTGATGGCAATTGGGTTGTTCTTCCAAGGGTGTCTTCTAAGGGACACTTATGCCCAGAGAGGCAGCAAACACCAGGATTTGGGTTCATCAGGATGAACCTCTGGTTCCACCATCCTTACTGATGGCAGCACATGACCAGACAGACCTGAGGACATCTCACGGGTCACACACTACCAGGAGGTGGAAATGGGAGAGCTTGAGAGATGCTGTGCTGCTCTTTGGAGGAGATCCCACCATGGACACTGCTGCTTTTGGATTTCATGGTTTTCAGGATGAGAATCAGTCCTTTCCCTTCCCTTGTTGCTGTCAATCCTTCAATCTTCTGTAATTCCTGTTGGAGCTTTTCCCTGCCTCACGCTGCTGTGCTGAGGTAAGAGGAAATATTTTCAAATATTGGCTCTTCTACTGAGGTGAAACATCTCTGGATGGAGACAGCAAAGCAAGGAGACCTTCATGGTGTCCCACTGGAACCAAGCCTTGATGTAACTACACAACCCCTCCAGTTCCTTCATTCCTTCACTTCAAAACCGCTCCCCTGACCAGGACCTTCCTTTCTTCCCCAAACTTCTTAATGCAAAACCTTGAGTGCACTTCTCAACCAAGGTGTCCAAAATGTCCACTTTCCATTTCTCTATTGTCCTCTTCTCCTTCCCTCTTTCCCTCTACCTTCCCAGCCCTTCTCCCTTTCATTTTATTTTTCCATTAGCAGGAACAACTGAAAGGACATCCACAACTTTCGCATCCAGCTCCTGAACCTCAGCTCAGTTTTCGTTTTCCTCCTCTCTACCACGTTAAATTGCTCTTTCTGAGCAAAAGAATAAATAAAGTACACAAAAATCTCACAAAATAAATGCTGCTGAGCTTTCCTACAGGCAATCCCGAGCCACACTGGGCACGGCAGGATGTGTTGAACCGCCTTCTTCTTTGCTTCCCAAAGCAAATTCCACTTTCCTCCACACATTAAAGCAGACGGGAAATCATTTGAGCCCTTGGTATAAGTCAAACCTCTCCAGTAAGGTAAATGTTTTTCCTACAAATAATGCCCTGCATGTTTGATCAACTTTGAAACCACAATATCTATAAGCACCTCAAATGTTAAACAAGGCACGAGCCAGATGTATTTACCAGCCAGGAGACTTAAAAGCCATTCTTGACGTCAAGCTGTGAAGATCAAATATTCCAACTTGGTGGCTGCCAATACGGTTCCCAAGCATTGTCCAGATCCAAACCCCATTGTACTTGTTTTTGTTTTTGGCTTTTCCTCAGACCACTGGTGTTCTTAAATAAATAAGTTTCTAGGTCAGCTTGCTGATGGATGTTAATATAGCCATGATTTAAATCCAGTGGTGATATCAGCTTCTAATAAGGGATAAATCAATGGCTGCGGTCGCTGTGCAAACATGTAGGGAATAACCTGGATTTCTGAGCGGCTTTTGGGGTGGGATTGGGTTTGGATTTGTACTGATGACTTCTCTGTGCAGGTTACAGAGCAATTGCACAAATTCAGGGCTGGTTCTGAAATCATGGCTCAGGTTTAATGGTAGCAGCATCAAAAAGTGATTACACTTGTGGACTGAATGTCTTGAACCAGATCGAGTGTGTTGGATTGTGGCTCTCCACCCGTTGCCATCAATGAGTACATCAAAATCTGGCTCTGACATCTCTGGGATAAATACACCGATTTTCCATATACTGATCAACAATTTTCCATATCCTGATAAACACGGCCTTCATGGAATCCCAGCTGGGTGTAATTATTGTCCACAATGTGCACAGATTGCTGCACCAGACCTCGAGATAATCCAAAATGCCATTAGGTTGTTAGAAAGGCAATAAACCTTATTTGCATCTGCTCAGCTGTGGCAGGATTTATGGGTGAGGATTTTATGGTGAGGGTCACATGAGGATTTTCTCTTTCCTCCTTCAGCTTTGTTTGAGGAACAACCTTTGTCCCACCTGGATGCAGGAGGGACCACATGTCCTGGGAAACGAGGGACACAGGGGGAGTGTTCCTGATGCACTTTTGTCACTCAAGGAGCTGATGGGATGTCCCAGGCCGTGTCCCCTCCTGCCCCAGCATCCTGGACATGCCCAGCAATGGATGTAACTGGTGAATAATCCCAGATGGAATAATTGCAGCATGTTCTAAATGTTCTTTTTTAAACACAGAACAAGGAGAAAGGATGAAAGGACAAAACCTGGCACCCACCGTGCTGTTCAGGATGAACAGGGAGAGGAAAAAAGTACCTGGCTTAGGCATCCTCTGGGTGATCCAGACACCACAGGGCTCTGAAGTGTCTGCCTCTCCCCAAATTTAGTTTCTCAGCCTGCTGCTGCTCAGCCTTTACACCCCAGTTCAAGTCTGAGCCGGATGCCCCTGATTTAGTGCTGGCTCCTTGTCCAGGAACACCGAATGTGTGGAAGGTCCAGAGGCACAGACTGCAGCATCCTCTCCTCGAGCCCCTGAAATACAAATTAGCCAGTCTGGTATTCGATCATGGGCTGTTCTTCCTGCACTTTTTTCATTCTGCACTTTGATTTTCCATGGCTGTTGCCAAGACAGAGGCTCTCCAGGACCCCCTCCCAGCCCATCCCATCTTGTCCAATCCCCTGGTTCTTCATCCTTGCTTTTTCCCTTTTTATTTTCCAGATCAGACCTTGGCTCCTTCTACCCCTTCTCTTCCCCACTGGCTTTTGTGGCCTGTTTGAGAGCTCGTTTTTGTGTCTGATGAGTGCCCACGAAATCTCTCCTCGCTGGCAAAGCCTCCCCACAGTGTTCCCAGCACTGACTGGGCTGGTGTTTTTTTAATATTAACTTCTTCTGCCTTCCTCCTGGGTGTTGGACTGCAATGAAAAGGGCAATGAATTAATGAAATATCTATTGCAGCTGACTTTAAATGATCCTCAGAAAAAATAAATTCTGAGTCTTACTTAGTCCTGATTAGCTCAATTACCTGCCAGTACAGGCTGCTTCTTTATATTTCCTAATTCTTTGCCCAAGCTATTATTAAATGTCTGAAGGAATCGCCTTCCTCTGCTTTCCTTGAGGAAATAATTCCAGTGCCTAATAGCTCTCCCTGGCAGGAAAACTCTGCTGAAAATCTTCTTTTTGCACCTCCTCCCTTCACCCGGACGACACCGAGCAGTTCCTGTCTGTCCTTGAGGAATATATGTCTTCACATATTCATAGGTAATTATTATTTTTTCCACTTTCACAAGGATTTGGCCACAAAGTGGTTACACTTCAAAGATCCCAGCCTCAAATACTTTGGGAACATTGCCTCATTATCTGCAGCTACCGGCAGAGACATCCAGCTTCTCATCTGAGCTCCAAAAGTTGGCACCAAACCCAGCTAAGGCAGCACTTTGGGCTCTACCCCTGACTTCAGGAGAAGTTTGGGACTTTGGGAAGTGACCCCCAATCATGGCAACATTCCCTCTCCCTCTTTACTGGGTCCTCAGCCACAATCCAGCCAGACAGGACCTCCTTGCTTGGAAATGAAATGTGAGGAGCTGCTTTTGCTCTGTGCTCTTCCCGAGGGGCTCACCAGGAGCTGTGGTCAGCCCCTGGGGAGCGAGGTTGGATCCCAAAGCTTCTTGGTTTGCCTGGGTTGCCCCCCACCAGCAGAACATGCAGCACATGAAAGGTTTGATTGCCCTGATTCGTTGTTGCAGTGCAGTAACTGCCTCGAGGGTTTTATGACTCCTTCCAAGCACGACGGACGCGCCCAGAGGATTTTGTCACAGAGAGAAACGCTCGGAGGGATGAAATAGAAAATCAGACGGAGGTGAAGTCTGAGGGAGAGCCACAGAGAGTCCTGACACCTCCCCAGGGGCTGGGGAAATCCCTGCCTCACGGAACTGAACAGAGCACTCGGCTCTGTTGCATTATTAGGTCATTTCAGCCGTTTATCCAGTGGGTGCCCACCCCCGGCAGGGCTCCCACCCAGCAAGGCGCTCACGGCTCACAGGAAGCCTGGGAACATTTAGGCAGCAACTTTAGTCCTGGTTTTAGGGACTTTGGGCAGGGCTGAGCAGGGATGTGCCAGTGCATCCCCTCTGTCAGCACTGCACATCTGGATGCAGGGTGGGATGCAGGGCCTGCCTGCACATCTGGATGCAGGGCAGGGTTCAGGGTTCACCTCCACATCTGGATGCAGGGCAGGATGCAGGGGCTGCCTGCACATCTGGATGCAGGGCAGCCCCACTGCCCGAGGTTGCTGGAGGGCTGTTGCATGACTCACGTTTTAAATCAGCATTTTAAAAAGCTCTAATCTCAGACAGAGACAAATGTGCTCAATTCCCGCTTTGCTGGGGCTCACCACACGCCTCGTTTTGGGGATTTTGGGGCTGGCAGGCTCCTGCACCTCTCCAGCTCCTGATGGAGACATCCCCGTTTCGCACCCTGGATTACAGGGATTTTGTCGGGCAGCCTCAGCCAGAGCTTCCCTGGAGCCCATCAAACAAAAAAAATTCAGTTATTATTTCATAAAGTGCTCTGTAACCAAAGTGATTTATGGCCTTCCTGGGGGCTGAGCATCCCGGCCCGCCAGACTCCAGACTGATGGGAATTTAAAGGGCTTAGCTGGAAACTCCCAGAAAATTAAATAAAACAGCGAATGATCTGCATGGAAATTATTCCCTGCCACAATGGCATCAGCAGAAATGCCCAGTTTATCTATTTATAGCCTTATCTGCTTCTAAATAGCCATAAATAGCAGTGTAAAACACTGCAGCTCCATGGATGTGTGGGGATGTCTTTTCCAGCCACTGAGATGTTAAATCAATTTTATAACAAGTTGCTTTTCCAGCCACTGAGTGGCTGTAAATGTTAAGTGTTTTTACAGGCGATTTTTTCCCCAGCTGCTAAGCAGCTTTAAATGTTATCAAAAAAAAAAAAAGTTGCTTTTCCAGCTGTTCAACCACTCTAAGCATTTTTAATGGATTTTTTTTTAACTTGCTAAAACCTATTTATATTTTACTCACAAAGCAAGTGCAAAATTGTCCTGGCTCTGTCTAGGTCTTGTTTTTATTGTATTTTTTTTTTTTCTTTTTTGAAACCTGTGAATAAAAATTCTTTCTCTGTCTGAGGAAACTTCTTTTTTTTTTATTATTATTATTTTTGAGGAGAGAAGGGGCTTTGCTTTAACGAGTCCAAGATGAACATTATGAGTTCATCTCAGCATTTAGATACCTCAAAAGCACCGTCCTTGTGGTACACTCAATGGAAACACTGTTCTTGTGGTATGTTCAATGGAAATACTGTACTTGTGGTATTTTCAATGGAAAAAAATATTATTGTGGCTTTTCCAATTCAGGAAATGCTGGTCGGTCTTTAAACCAGGGGAAAAAGAGGGAGTGGAGGGTGAGAGAGCTAAATTGAGGTGACAGCGAAATGGAAGAATTATTTTATTGTAACGAGGTGGGGAGAGATATACGGAGAGTTTCGGGCAGGAAAATGGAAAATTCTTGAGGCCCTTGAGGATTCATAACAGTGGGAGAAGGAAAAAGATCTGGAGTGGTGTTAAGGGAAAGGTGTAGGACAAAGCTGGGCAGGAAGAAAGGTTTGGTGGAAAAACGGAACGAAAAGAGAAGGAACAGCGTGGAGATGTGTTAGAAAAACGAGGATAAAGATGATCAAACAGCTTCTTTTAACAATTAAGAAAAGACACGAGTAATCCCTTTATTTTTGGTCCCAAAGTCAAGGATCCAAAGTATTCCTGCATGTCTGGAAGAATTAAAGGATTTTAGTGTTGATTTAACAGCAGCGAAACGCCCCTGGCCAAACCCATTGTGTGACAAGGACTTGTTGTGGTCACTCTTGAAGAAGATTTGTAGCACTTTGGATCTTTTATCCGAGGCTTGGAACCAGCCAGGGAAAGGTGGGGATGAGGTGGCTCTTCCCACCGAGGCTGGAGCCTAGAAATGCCATTTCTGCCTCTAAACCCACCAAGGTTCTGGAAAAACATCCAAATTGCAACAGTTAGAAAAAAATACCAAGGGGAAAATTCAAATTAGTTTTGATATCCATCAATTCTTTTGGGGAAAAAAGAAGTAGGATTTGGTTTAGGCAGGAAATAGGCAAGAAGTTCTTCCCAGCCTGCCACTCTGAATGATAATGATTTTTAGAGATGTTGAGGAGGTGGGTTTTGCTCCCCTGGTTGGATCAGCTCCATGGTTCATGGATTCAGATGTCCTCTGAACCAACAGAGCATTTACAGCAAAAACCACCAAATAGCCACGTAAACACCATGGTTTTGTTGGATTAAAAGTAAATATTCCATATTTCCATGTGTGGAGCAGCGAGAGTTTATTTTCTTTTCACTTAAATCCACAAGGTTTCCCTCTGCTCTCCTACCAGGTCAAGATCTGAGCAACTTCTCCAGTCTGCAAAAATTCAGTTTACAGCAGATTCAAAGTGTGCTTTAACCAATATTGGATTCATCCAAATTTGCAATAAAGTCCCTTTGGCCACATTCTCATCTCTTTGTCTTTGCTTTTGAAGAACTTTGGAGTTTTCAGGTTTTTCTGGCCAAAAACATAGTGGAAAGTGAATTTTGGAATCACACAGAGAAGTATTTACAGAAAGTGACATTTTGGGTTCCACCAGGAAATATTTGCACCAGATGTGCTCCCAATTGCCTCCAGCCAGGACTGAAACCCCCACCATGTGACCAGGCAGAGTTCAGCAACTCAGATCAAATTTTGGAGACTCCTAACGACTCCCCAGAGCAGAGAGATGAGAAATTTGGTGTTTCTGGAACAAATTTATCTGGTCTGATAAAAAAGGCCCCAGGAAATCAGTGGGAAGATTCCTTGTCTCTTCAGGAGTTTCAGGTCAACACCATCATGAATAGACTTTTAAAAAAAACCCCAGAATTTGCTTTTAGATCATCCATTAGGAGAAGGCAAAAGGTAGCAAGTGGATTAATATCCAAAATATTTTAATCTTCCTGGACAATCATTACAGTTGTAAATCCCGTTGGATCTTCTTTGTGTTTACTACCAAAACTGAGTTAACAACTTGCATCACCTCATAGCTCTCCCCTCTGACCATAATTTCATCAGCCTGCTATTAAACCCACGCATATTTAAAACAGGAATTCCCTGCTGAACGTTGGATCATCTGAGATGAGGCACTTGGAATGGTTTTGGAGTGACACAGCAAACCCACAGCGGCTGCTGGCTCTCCCTCGAGGGAATCCCTCAACCTGGACAGGTCCTTTGAGGACAGGTGGCAGATTTTGGGGTAAAACACCTTTGTGTTTGGGCTCAGCTGTGTCAAACTGGTTTTAAATCCTTCTTGATGGTCTGAAACGTTCCTCGTGCTCTCTCCCATGAAGGATCTCTGAATCCCAAAGTACCAATTGCCCTCTGGGCAGCAAAACAGCTCAAATTTGTGTCTTTATTTTCCATTCTCCTGGTTTAGAGTTGCTATTCCTTGCTAGGATGGGAGGCCCTGACACCTCCTGCTCTCTTGGAACACACAGGTTTCTTTCCAGCAGAGCTGAGCCCATCCTGGTGGTGAATCCATCTTCAGCCACACAAATCCCAGGGATGCTCTCACTCTCTGGGCACGGATGGACTCGTGGTCCATGAAATCAAAGGAGGTGTTGGGTACATCCATTTTGGCCTCTTCACTTCACCCCCTTTGCTGGGGCAGGATTGTTGAAGGGTTATTTGTAGTGTTTTGTCCAATCTAATGGCAAACTGCTCAAACAGTGGAGCTTCTCCCACATCCCTTGGAAGAATTTTCCACAGCCTAATAAGATTTCAGCACTTGGAAGTTTATCCAGACTAAACTTTCCTCTACTTAACGTTATGCTTTGAGTCCTTATACCCTTTTCACCATCCTAAACAATTCCTCTTCTCCTCCGTGTTTACAATCCACAAGATTTCCCTCTGCCTTCCAAGGAGAAGTTTCCAATCGGTATTTATGAAATGGAAAAATAAATGACAAACAGAAGGTTCAGCAGAGAAGAACCTCCTGCTCTGCAGCAGTCAGATGTTTGTGCAACCACTGTCCAACCTTCAAAACAGACCCTATTTCCTATTTCACTGTTTGTCCAACCTTCAAAACAGACCCTATTTCCATCATTTTCTGCTGCCCAACTGTATCCCAAAGGTGTGAGACACATCTTCAGTCCAAACAAACTTCGGGAGCTGCAAACCTTCAACTCCCAGACACGCGCTGTTTAAAAAATAAGAAGAAAGAATTTTAAGCCAAACAAACCCTGAATTCTTTATTTTTTTTTTTTTACTCTTTTGCTGTTGTTGTTTTTGACTGAGCATGAAGTGGTTGAGTTTACACGGTCAAGGGTTGTTTGTGTGGCCTGCTGGGGCCTGGGCATCCCATCCACAGAAAGAGTTAAACCTCTCAGGATGCAGGAGCTTTGTTGTGTCTGATGAAGGCAGACTTTCATTAGGCCTTTTACCACCAGCTCTTGGAACCCTTCCACTTCATGCAAGTCAAAAAACCACAAATATTCCTCTCCTTATATCAGTACCAGAAGCTGGGAGCATGGAATTCTTCAGAATGCTTTGAACCCCGTAATTGTCTCTTGTAATAATACATTTTTTACATTCGAGCTCGGGAGTTATCAAGGAGAAAGGACGTAGCAAGTTGGTTAAAATGAAGAATTAAATTATGACCATGGAAACAAAAAAAAAAAAAAAAAAA
>WEZZ01008522.1:37488-76191 GCA_013400585.1 Chloropsis cyanopogon | reverse complement strand
AAAAAAAAAAAAAAAAAAAAAAAAAAAAAAAGAAAGAAAATAAAGAAAACAAGAGGTACTTTCCACTGTTCTCAAAGTGATTTGGGAAAGGATGAATCAGAATGGAGCTCTGGATGATTTTGTGTTCCATGGACAGAGGGATGGACAGAGGGAAGCTCAGGGTGGGATGGACCTGAGGGAAAGCTCTGCCTTGTCCTGGAAGCCTCTGGTGCTACGACACCTCCTGTGAAACAGAAAACGAGTCTTTGAAGTGTTGGGTTGTTGAGTGTAGGGTTTCTATTCTCTATCAGAGAAATGGGAATGTTATCCCTGACCTCAGGGCTGCTCTGCTCCTCATCCCATCACCACCATTAATGCAGCTCCAAGCCTTGGCCACGTTCCCTGCTGGCCTGGCCCTTCCCAGCCCTGCCTGACCTCAAGCTCTCTTCCACTAAAATCATTTTGTGCCTTGATTTTCCCTTTTTTCTTCATTTTCCTGTAGAGTTCTTAGATCTACATTTGTATCCAGCAGCATTTTTACAGGAAAATATCCAATTTTGTTCCCTTTGGAGATTTTAGGTGTGATCCCTGTGTTTTGAATAACTCCTTAGCACTTGTTTTTTTTCTTTCTGGGGCATCTTCCTCCTCTGGATTCTACCTGAGATGTGTCATCATTTAATCACAAAAATCTTCCCAAACCACACTGCAGAATTCCTCTCGAGGGATACCTGAATATTTCTACAAATGGACCTCAGGAAAGATTTTGACCATGGGAATCCTAGCCTCAAAATATTCTACCCTCCTGAGAAAGTCCAGGATGAAGAAGCCAGAGAGAAAAAAAGCAGTGGTGCAAGGAGGTAAAAAAAACCCAAACCCCAACAGAAACCCATCTTTCAGAAGTTGGTTCAAGTCATTGTTAGTACCCTGTCATTTGTTTGTATCCCAAATCCACAAAAGACATCAGAAAATGAAAAACAAAACCAAAAATGAAACCTAGCAATGTTATAAAAGAGTTTACAGCACAATAATTTTGTACGAAATTAAAGGAGTATTTACATCTGGAAAAATGCAGATGGAAACAGAGTATCCTTATTTTTTTTTCTAGATTGATTGGATGATGATTTCTGGGTTCAGTTTATCACAATAAAAGGAGAAGCTCTGACCCCTTTGGCTGTTAAACCAGCAGGAACAGGGGGTGGGTGCAGTTCAACAGAGGAGGCCAAAAGATCTTCATCCCTCTGGTGCTGCACGAATACCCCCAGTTCTGAATTCTGTGCAGATCCAGAGCAGGAAAACTCAGGCTTTTCTTAGATTTCATGGCCATGTGACCCCAAATTATCTTCTAAGAGGGAATTGGGGTCTGACCCCAGCAAGCCTGTTCACAATTCTGCTCACTTCAGGCCATAATTTCACAATAAATCAGTGAGGGACAGTGAGAGTGACCTGGATTGAGAAGGAGCTGAGGAGAAACAAGGAAGGAAAACAAGGATATATCATGATTAGGAGGGTCTTTCCAGCATTTTAGTGTTTATTTATAACTTTAGGAATTTTATTAAATAATCTGGAAATTATTCCCAGTTCAACTCCATTAAAATTCACTTTAAACTGCCAGAGGGCAGAGTTAGATGGGATTTTGGGAATGAATTGTTCCCTGGGAGAGTGGGGAGGCCTGGAATGGAATTCCCAGAGAGGTTGTGGCTGCCCCTGGATCCCTGGAGGTGTCCCAGGCCAGGCTGGACAGGGCTTGGAGCAGCCTGGGACAGTGGAAGGTGTCCCTGCTTGTGTACCTGGATGATCTTTAAGGTCCCTTCCAGCCCCAAATAATTCTGAGATTCTGTGACTAAAATTGGAGAGAACTTTGCTGCTTGTTCCACCCTCAATATCCCCTTGGGAAAAGTGTCCCTTTTCTGCTGAAAATCCCAGCAGAGCCTTGCTGCTGTCCCTCGGGATGTGGCCAGGGCTCAGCAGCTGCTCCTGCCACCCCATGGCAGAGGATCAGAGGGGACAAAGCCCTTTGATGGAAGGGTCAGCCCCTGCTCCTTCTCACTCCAGATTAACCAGCAACAACAGCCTTTGTTCCAGGCTGCCTCTGCTATCGAGAGCAGGGCCAGATAAGGGGAGAAAGCCACTCGTGTGGCTGGTTTATGTCAGAACTGCCTGGTTTGGCTTTTGAGGCTGGCTGGGCAATCGCTCACTGCCAGCCCTTATCACCCCTAATCAGCCTCGGATGGACCCACACGGCAAAGGAGCAGGAGCGAAGTGTGCCAGGCTTTGGGGTGACAAGAGAGCCTTGTCCCTCAGAAACCCACGGAAAACAAACTCAAACCGATGCCTCAGGTTTGGCTTTTCTATATTTTCAGATTCTGTGCTGCTTTAGTGTGTGGGTCTGAGCTTCATATCAGGGGATGGTGAGCTCTCTGCACAGAGCAGGGAGACAAAACAATTCCTTCTCCAGCTGGGGACCAAGGACAAATGGATTCACGGCTCAGATCCCTGCAGGGGTTGGGAATTCCTCGTCTGGGTTGGTTTGTGCAGGAGCATCAGGCACAGCAGTGATGTAAGCACAGGATGGACTCCACATTTTTGTCGTGGAAAATGGAGATCAGGGCACCGTGTCCTCATCTGGAAAGAAGGAAAGGATCTCAGGGCACAGGATTAAGTGAGAAGCACTGTTTGCACAGGAGGTCTCAGCCTCTTGCGTCCCCTCCTTCACCCCCAGCAATGTTGGGAATTTCCAGGATTGAAGGCCCAGCCTGGTCCCAGGGCCCTCGTTAGGCCCAAGTCCCACTGTGATGCCTCAGGTTTAACTTTTCTATTTTTCAGATTCTGTGCTGCTTTAGTGTGTGGGTCTGAGTTCATATTATGGGATGGTGAGCTCTCCTCACAGAGCAGGGAGACAAAACAATTCCTTCTCCAGCTGGGGACCAAGGACAAATGATCCAAATCTCAGCCCAGGAGCACAAACACCGTGGGCTGAGGAGAGAAAAACAAGCAGGATGGGACTGCAGGAGCTAAAGCTGGAATGAACAATGAACTGCAATCTGCAAATGGAGCAGAACTGATCCCAGTGCCAGAGCCCGTGCCCGGCCGTGCATTTTGTGCCCATTTTGGTTCATCTTGGGTGCAGCCCTGGCTGGGCTCTGGTGCTGCCCAAGGTGGATCCATGGAGGAGATCCTTTCAATAAATCCCTGCTTTATTCTTTAGCTCTGTCCAGCCTCTGTTCTCAAGGCATCCAAACCAGCCCCCAGAGCCAGGGGAACATCCAAATCTCCTGGGGATGAGCTGACAGCCCCCTCACAACGAGCTGGGCTCCAGCTGATGCTCCTGGTGGGATCACCCAGGTGGAGCAGGGACAGCAGGACACACAGGGACACGGACCTACCCCTCCTGCCAGCCAAGGGAGCAGCACATCTCCCTCCCCTCTGACAATTCACCTTCCCTAATCCCCCCAGTTAAACTAGAAAAAAGCGTGAGGAATAAAAGAACACCAGGACAAGTCCCAGCCATGTTTCTCCAAGGATCTTCTCCCTGTGGGAACCTCCAGAGCTGGTTCCTGTTCCTACATCACTTCCTTGACCATGGATAGTGGAAGTTTTCTGGGCTCTACGGCATCAACAATGGGCTTGGGAACTCATAGAACCTTTCATTTCCTCCCTTTTATTTGGAAAGGACTTTCCTTTAAGAATCCTGCTATTTAATAGATGGGTTGTGATGTCAAACTCTTTAATAAGAGCTCTGCTTTTTCCTCTGCAGTTTTGTTTTTATTCTAAACAAGATTTTTATTTTTTTTCCTAAACAGATACAATTTTAAGGAGAAGGGAAAAAAAAAAAAACAAGCCAAACATGACCAGAAAAGACCTTATTTGTTATGGAAAAATTATAACAAAGATTTTCTGTGGTTTATTTTTCTCTTTGCTCTTCCTGTTGTTGGTAATAAAGGAATTTTTATTGTTCTTTGGTGGTAATCCTAGCTTTATGTTGAAAATCAGAAAGGACTTTTTTCCTTTCTTCTTATTATTTTAATTTTTTTTTTCCTTCCCTGTTTTGGGTTTGGTTCTCTGGTTTGTAGCCTGGATGGAACTAAACCAAGCATTGAAAAATGTTGCCACACACGGTCAGGAATGGCTCAGCTCCTGAGCTGAGGATGCTGCTTCCCAAAATCCTTCCTCACATCCAGTGACTGACAGGGAATGAGGAGCATCTGCAGATTTTCCAGGGGAAATTGAATATTCTGACCTGGGTTTTGCAGCCATAATTTCAGGGTTAAATCCCAGAATTTGGAAGATTGAGGCCAGGTTTGTCCCATGAGTGACACCATGAGTGAAGCACCCACTTCTACCTGGGAGGTGCCACCCAAAAATCTGCAGTGACCTCTCACAGATAGAAACAAGCTTTGTGGAGATGTATTTTGGAGGGTTAGGCTGGGTTCATCCTATTTTTTCTCCCCCTTTTTTTCTTCCCTCCTGGTGGTGGAAAGCAACAAATGGTTGGAATTTTTGTTTCTGCAAAACTGGAAAATTAAATTTGATT
The DNA here is from genome assembly GCA_013400585.1 of Chloropsis cyanopogon. Classification (NCBI taxonomy): domain Eukaryota; kingdom Metazoa; phylum Chordata; class Aves; order Passeriformes; family Irenidae; genus Chloropsis; species Chloropsis cyanopogon. The sequence continues at coordinate 71,681 of WEZZ01008522.1, read as the reverse complement.
TTTAATATGAAAAGTACCAGCAGCTGAAATGTTATAATTTCAAGATTAATTTAACTGATACTCTGCCTAAGTGCAATCATGTGCTGATCACGATAACCTTTGTTTTCCTTCTCCCACAGAAGTTGTTCTGCCAATATTTATGCAAAATAAGAGTAACTTTGGATCATCAAAAAAAAAAACAAAACAAACCCATCCTTATTTAATAAAAATATGACACAAACCAACAGCAAAACAAAGAGAAGCAGAGCAAGGGAAAGCTTCTCCCCCTTGTTAAAAATGACAAAATCCCAGTGTGGAGAGCTGGATGTGCCTGTGCTGGCTCTGCTCCATGGCAGGGATGTCCCCAAAGCCCTTCCCACCCAGCACCCCGAGGTTTCCCTGCTCAGCCCCTGCTGGGGAGCTCTGAGTGGGGACTGAGCAGCGAGGGAGGTGGATCAGAGCTCTGGAAATGCTTTCCCACTCACCTTTCCCTTCCATGACAATGCCCAGAGGAAACAATTAGAAATAAACGTCTCTTTTATTATAACCGAGTCCACAGCTCTTTGACATGATGGCTCTGGCAAGACTTGGAGAGACATCAGAGCAATAAAACATCCTTAAATATCAGGTTTGGGAGTTAATTCATTTGGAGCCACGCTCTTGTGCCAGCAAGGGAACTTCAGTGCCGCGAGCGTTTCAGACGGCGAGCGGAACAACGCCGCGGCCCCGGCAGGGCTTCTGGAAGTTATCAATATCCAATTTGCCACTTGAGCCTTCTCACTCACCCTGCAAATGAGCTGTGCAAACACAGCCCTTTGTGGTGGGGGAATGGCCGAGCCCAAAGCACCGTCTGACACAAAGCTCTGCTCCTGCTCCGCTCCTGCCCTTCCCCGGGAAATCACGGAGCCTTTGCTGCCCCTCTCAAGCAGCACCAGCCCCAAGAGTGGTGCAAAAAATGTTTCCAGTTAAGATTGAGAGTGTATTTTTCTTGGAGCATTCTTAACCTTTGGGATCTTTTCATGTTCTTTAGCCATTGTGTTTGCTTCTTCCTTGTTTTCTTACAGGGAAAGCCGAAAGCGACTTCAAATTAAAATCTTTTTTTAACAGCTTTCTCCTGTTCCCTTGGCAAAACAAATTTTTGAGCAGTTGGAACGATACAGAGCCGTTTACTCCCTCCTGAAATAGTTTTCTCTTTCTTCCAAGAAATCCTGCTCCTTTTGGATCTGGTCTCTTGCTTGTGTAAGAAGGGGACACCTCCAGCTCTGGAGAGATCTGCACCAGCTGAATGTTGTCATTGTGAAGGCAGGGGACAAAGTTATTTCTGCCAGGCCAGGTTGTCTGAGTGCCACTTGTTTGTTTTCCAGTGCTGTAGGACCCACTGGTGATTCAGGGTGGTGGGACTGGGGACAGGAGTAAAATTGATTTCTGCCAGGCTAGATTCTCTCAGTGTTACTTGTTTGTCTTCCAGTGCTGTAGGACCCACTGGTGATTCAGGGTGGTGGGACTGGGAGCAGGATCTGGTGGAAGAATTGAAGGTGCTGATGCCCAGTCAGGCTGGAGCAGGAGGTAGCCTGGAACCACAAATCTGCAAAATCTGGGAGGATTCAGGATTTAGGAATCTGGCTTTGCCCATCCTGGCACAGAACACGACTGTGACACTCCCGGCAGGGCTCTGCTGTCACCTCAGCTCCCTGTGGGATCCACGGGTCACCTGCAAGTGTTGGAGGTTTTCCAGTTCCAGCCTTGGACTCGTGACCCACCTCAAACTAAGCTCCAAGGAGACGCCATCCTCTGCAGAACCACCTGAGATGACCCAAAATCTCCATTCCCTTGCTAATTTTCCTCAATGAGTGTGTTTGCTCCGAGGACAGACACATAAATCACACCAGCTGAAACCCAAGAGAGCCCATGACAAATATGGTATTTTTAAAGGTTAGTTGTTGTTCTTTTTAATCAAAGAAAAGCAAGGGGATGGGGTTGGACATTTATGATGTGCAAAAGAGGTTGTAACCACAGAAAAATCTGCCTCCAAAAGCCAAATATTATTCATTTTGGTGGAATGCACTGTTAAAATAGCTCAGCCTTTAAGGAAGAGGCAGGCTTATGTAAATCAGTGAGTTTACTTTCTTCTGAACACACAACCTTACAAAAATCCCATCTGTTTGTGCATGGAGTGTCTTCCTATGGGCTTAAAAATGTCACTTGATCAGCTGTGCCCCCCAGGAGATGTAGAGAACACATTTTAGGAGAGATAAGCACAGAGGAGGGCAATGGTTTGATCCATGACATCTTCCTGGGGCCATTGAGCAGCACCAATAAATCCCAGTGCTTTACCAGAAGTCAAAAATTCACTCATGGACTTCCTGGTCCACCCTTTTAGAAGGGCATAACCAGGCTGAAAGTTCATCCCCAACCCTCTGCCAGAGCTGGGAAACACCTGCCGTGAACAGTCCATCAAAAAAATATAAAATCTAACTAAGAACGTGATTAAAATATTGCCATGGCTTCAAATTCAAAGAGAGTTTCTTTAATCAACAACAAACTCTGGAGTTCCCTGTGGAAGTCCAACAGGCAGGACACTGAGGAGCTCAGTTCTTTTTTGCACTGAGATTTTTCAGCTTTCTAGGGCTCCTTAATGGGATTAAAGACAGGTTTGCATGGATTCAACTCTGGAATTTCTCTCCCATTGGCTCCACCTGCATTTTGCTCCCTGAACAGACAGGACCTTCTCTCGTTTCGTGGAACCCCAAAATTCCTTCTGACATTTATTCACACCCCCAAACGTGGATGCTGCTGTTTCCTTCCCTACTGCTGCCCATTTTCCCTCCCCACCCTCAGGGTCACCCAAACTCGATGCCCCATCCTTTCCACCAAGCTGTTCAACAAAAGTTTGAGGTTGGTGTTGCTTTACCCGGAGCTAATTGTGATTTTCTATAATGCTATTTAATAACTTCTATTTAATAAAAGCTATTTAATATCTTCTATTTAATAAGGATTAATAAGATTAATAAGGATTAATAAGAACTTATTTAATAAGTTCTATTTAATAAATGCTATTTAGTAAGTTCTATTTAATAACTTCTACTTAATAAATGCTATTTAATAAGTTCTATTAAATAACTTCCATTTAATAACTGCTGAGGGAACCAGCAGGGGTGTGATTGTGTCCTTGGGCTTTAATTATTGTCCATAAACCCCACGGTGTTTGTGGCTCTCAGGGCTCCAACCCACACAAATTGTGTTTCCAAACACTGTGGGATCTTCCCTTTTTCCTTTCAGTTCTCCACACTGTTGGAAGATAGGGGCTGTTCCTCAAAAAGGAGCCCTGGAGGCCACCCCAGGCACGTGAGGCAGGAGACAAGAAGCAAAGGTCAGCGTTGATTTACCAAGTGCCAAGTGGGACGAACAACCTGCTGCTTTCTGTGATTAGATGGCTCTGCAGAAAAGGGCAGAGAGATAAATGATGGAATCCCCCTCCTTGTCTGGGTGTGGAAACGTGGAATGCTGCTGAAAACTCATTTTCCTTCTGAACCAAGTTCTTGGGGAAACAGATGAATTTAGATTTCTTTCTCAGCCTGAATCCCACTAAACACTTCAGGTCTCTGGGCATGCTGCTCCAAGGGGGATCATCCTGATCTTTCCTTCACCCAAATCTGCTTTTTGTTCTCCTTTATTTTCCAGAAAAAGGCTCATTTCATTCATTCCAGAATCCTGGAATGCCTTGGGCTGTAAGGGGCCTTAAATATCACCTGATTCCACCCCCTGCCATGGCAGGGACACCTTCCACTGTCCCAGGTGCTCCAAGCCCTGTCCAGCCTGGCCTTGCACACCCCCAGGGATGTTTTATTTTCAGGACAGTTCCTGTGCAGGTGGAGGATCCCCCATTCCCATAATTAATGTCAGGATGATGAGCTCTCCTGGATCAGGATGCCCTCAGGAATGACTTTGCTGCTGTTCCACCCTGCAGCCAGGAAACGGCCCTTGGGAAAGTCAGCAACAGGCAGATCAAACATTCCTGTTTCTATTTTCCCTCTTTGATTTTCATCTCATGCAGCTGGGGGGGCAGCCTGAAAATGTGATCATTTAGCTGAATGTGTAATTTGAAAGAGTTTAGAAACCTTTAAAGTAGAGGACAAACTACTCAGGGTGATTTTTGTGTCCTCCACGTTGTTAATTTTCATACTTCAGCTTCTCTTCTCCCACCACTTTCTGTCCCCATCAATTGGATTTATTTTTTTTTTAAATCCTGCTTAATTTTTGCTGGGAGTGGATGAAAAGCTGTGGCTGCTTTTCTTGGCCTCAGGAAAAGTTCTATGTGTGCAGTAAAACTATTCCCTGCTATTATCACCCCAGGAGTCAGACACATAAAACCCATTTTATCCATGGGATAAAGGAGAATCGGAAATGCTTCTGACTCAGGATAATTGGTGAAAAATGCTAAATTCAATAGGTGATCTTCACTGGTGGAAGTAGAGCCTGTGCTGATTTATATCCCTTCATGTTTTCACCCACAGAAAGAAGGGGAAAACATGAAATACTCAATATTTTACATGGGGGAGGGAGGGAGGCAGGGAAGGAAGGAAGGAAGGAAGGAAGGAAGGAAGGAAGGAAGGAAGGAAGGAAGGGAAAGAAAGAAAGAAAGAAAGAAAGAAAGAAAGAAAGAAAGAAAGAAAGAAAGAAAGAAAGAAAGAAAGAAAGAAAGAAAGAAAGAAAGAAAGAAAGAAAGAAAGAAAGAAAGAAAGAAAAAGAAAAAGAAAGAAAGAAAGACCTTTCTCACTGTGAAATCCAGTTTTGAAAGACAAAGTGTGGAAAGAACAGACGTTGAGGGTTTGAAAGATGACAGGAAGGAATAATAGGAGAGAAATAATCCAGCACAAGTGATCCAGGAGTTTAATTTTATTATTAACCTGATGATTACATTGCCCTGAAGTACAGAGTCAAACAGAGTTTTCAAGGAGTTTTTCAAGATCAAAAAAATGGTAAAAGTGACAACAATAATTAAGATGTTACATTTAAGATGAGCAAAACTTTCATTGAAAAGGGGGCTTCCCAAAAAGTCACAGGGAAGTCCTGGAGAAAATGAGACTCACCCTGTTCCACAGAGGCTGGCAGAAATGCACCACTCATTAGTGACAGTAAGCCATTAATTTGCTTAATTGAGAGGTGTCCACCCCACAGGGTATTTAGGTGGCAGAATGGAGTTATCTTTCATTTTTTGTGGGATCTTTATGACATTTACTCCGTTATTGAGCCCTCACTGCTGTGTGCTCATGGCCACACTCATCGACCTCACCTGGAATTGTCCTGGAAGCAGAAAGTCCCAGGCCCAGGGGATGTCCCAGGCTCCTGGGCTGAGCTCTGCACAGAAGAACCTTCCAAGGGATCAGTTGTGTTTCCCACTTTGTCCTCTGCTCCAGGACTCTGCTGACAGTTTGATGACAGGGGGAAAAGGGCTTTGATAAATATCAAACCCTGTCATTACCTCATTTTGGTGCACTCTGCATTTTTCCCAAACAAATTCCACGGAAAAGTCGTGTAGGAAACCAGAACTTTCTACAAAAGAGAACCCACAGATTGATTTTTTTCCCCCTTTTCTTCATAAGGAATTCAGGGATAAAATTTCTTCATTGAGAAATACATGGCAGGGAAAAGAAGAGAGGGATAAAATAAAAAATTACCCCAAACCTACCAATGTCTAAACCAATTTTTCTGGGAAGAAAAAAAAATCCTATCTTTAGGCTCCCCTGTGCCAGAGTGCCCAGTAAAGATACTTCAAATGAAGTGAATGGAACCACTGTTCATGCCAGGGGGCAATTATTGATTATTTCCATTCTTTTTTCTGGTCCCAGTGATGATGTTTCTCCAAACAGCAAGATATATAATTTATTTATTTATTAATTATTTTGATATTAATTTACAGGCAACTTGGAAAATATGTTGGTATGATAAAGAAAGGAGTAGAATAATGGACGTATAGAATTATTGAGTCATGGAATGGTTTGGGTTGGAGGGACCTTAAAGCTCATCCAGTGCCACCCCTGCCATGGCAGGGACACCTTCACTGTCCCAGGCTGCTCCCAGCCCTGTCCAGCCTGGCCTTGGGCACTGCCAGGGATCCAGGGGCAGCCACAGCTGCTCTGGGAATTCCCTTTCCAGGGCCTGCCCACCCTCATAGGGAGGAATTTCTTCCCAATATTGAATCTAACCCCACTCTGTGTCAGTGTGAAGCCATTCCCTGTGTCCTGTCCCTCCATCCCTTGGAAATGGTCCCTCTCCATCTTCTCTGCTCTTCTCAGGCCCTGCAGGGCCACATTGAGGTCTCCCCAAAGCTTCTCCTCTCCAGGCTGAACAACCCCAATTCTCTCAGCCTTTCCTCACAGGAGCAGAGTTCCACACCCCAAATCAACTCAGTGACCTTTCTCTGGACCCTCTCTGACAGATCAAAGCTGATCTTCGAAATTCTGCACCAAAACACCAAACCTGAAGTTTAAATCAGCACTCCCAGAATCACAGAACGACAGAGTTGGGTTGGAAGGGACTTTAAAACTCCTCTCATTCCAAGCCCTGCCATGGGCAGGGACACCTTCCATCAGTTGGGTGGTATCAAATCCATATCAAACCATTTTTCTCCTCGAGTTCACCTCAGGCCCCAGCAATGCCTGCAGATGAAGCTCAAAGCTCTGCACTCACTCTGAGGCTCATGTCAGTGGATTTTGTGGTGACACTCGAGAGTGACTCAGCCACCCTCACATATCAAAGTCAGTTTTTTGGTGGTTGTGTTCTGGTCCCTCCCCTGATGAACTGCTCACCCCCAGCCCCAGCCAACCACAACAACGTGAGCTTTGATGCAGTGGAAACACACACAAATCCCAAGCCCAGACCAGCACTGCTGTGGAGGGTAACAAATACAGGTCCCTTGGTAAGAAAATGAAGGCTTTGTCATTCCTTGGTCTAGGGTTGCACAGGATCTCCATCCAGTTGGAAACTGTTCCGTGGAAATCGTTAGAAAATACCAACTTTCCATGTGGCAATTTCCTGAGAGAAGTGTGGCTGAAATGTGTCTGAAGTTCAAGAGAACAAACACGAGCAGCAAAACAAAGGCACCCACTCAAAAACCAGCCAAAGGCAGGGCAGCCCAAAATGCCATGTTTAGATTCTTGCCATGACCTACCTGATTCCCATCAGGGCACTCACCGGGCTCAGGATCCTTCTGGAGATCGCCCATGGTGGATAATTCCTCCTTGGCTTGCTCCTTTCCACGTAGATCTCATGGAATTAAAAGCATCACCAAGTTCCCCCTGTCACAGAGGAGAAGCAAAGGTTCCAGAGCCCTGGAATGTTCATTAGGAATGTTCATTTGGAATGCCATGGCTCTGCCATCCTTGTGACTCCTCTGTTCTTCTGCCAGCTGAAATCAAACAATAGCTTGGTTTATTGAAAAGTGATTTAATAATCATCACTTATGGGCTGCCCAACTCTCCCAATTTCTTTAAATTTATAATTCCTGCTTCTTGTTCCTCTTCTTTACTCCAAACTGATTTTGTTGGCATTTGGTGAGCCTGGAGTTCTGCACCAAGGTGTCCACAAGACACCTGGAGCAGTAACACTCCTCTCTTCACCTCTGCAGTTAAAATCAGGGGTTTAGATGTTGCTTCAGCCCTCCCAGAAATGGCAAATCCTCTGAAATAGATGTGTACAGAAAGGCAACAGGCAAGGGAGCCCTTGGATATCCTGGCCAGTTTCACTGACATGAATTACAGGAATTCTTGATATGGTGTCAGAAATAAAATAACTTTCACTGTTTTAATTCTTTGTTGGGGCTGAGGAGTCACTTCAGGAATGGCAACAAGGAAAATCCCCCTCCCCAATGGAATGGAAATCCATGGCTGTGAGCAGGGATGTCCTTCCACAAAAATCAGGGTCTGTGGGGTTGTTATCAAAGCTCTGGGGCTGCAGCCACCACACAGCTCCAGGCTCCCCGTCCAACACTGCTCCTCACAGATCTGGAGCTGGGATCGGCCTCCAGAGGGGACAGAGGGGGACAAGGACAGCGTGGGGACTGCCCCAGCTGCCATCAAACATGGAAACCACATGGGTCATCTCTGTCCCAGTCATGAATCCTCTTGGCACAGGACCTCCAGCATGTCCATGTAACAGGGAGAAGAACTGGAACGTGTTTCATTCACTGTTGAAAGGAAAAAGGACTTTTGTCCAGAGCTGCTTTTGTCTAAACAACTTCTGGTGAGCACTCAGGTTTTTAACTTTTCCCTTGTTGATGTAAAAACAAGTGTCTGCTTCCCTGAAAAATTGGGAATTTTTACTGCAGACTTTGGGCAAAAAGCAAAACTATTTTGGCTCCAAACCAAAAACTTTAAGCTTAAAATGGCAAACCTCTCATTTTCAGCCAAACAATGAAAACGTTGGTTTTGGCTGGACATTTTTGGTTTTCCAACTGAAGTGATCTTTTTCTCGGTCAAAAATTTTCCATGAGGTGAGGAATAAACATTATGGGTAAAAGCCTGGTGGAACTGGAAGGAAGGAGGGAAGAGAGGGAGATAAGGAATAAAAACAGTTTATCACAGCCATCATGAGGCTCCTGTTACCAAGGTCTGTGACAAGGCACGGCACCAATCCGGTAAAGAATCCCTGAGACCTATAGCCTGGGATATTTATAGCGGGATTCACGGTCACTGGATGTCCTCTAAACAAATTTATAGAAGTGTTTTTCTCCTGGTTGTTTCCTTTTTTAGAATATTATCAGCAGGAGGAGCACTCCCAGCCTCTCCTACCTGGACAGAGTTTTCACTGCTGTCCCGATGATCTCAGTGCCTGCACAGGCAATAAAAAGCCCCAGGCACTTGTGGGTGACTTTATTAATTCACAACAATTCCAAGCCCTGTGCAGGCATCTGGCAGGCAGAGAAGACGCCCTGCTGCCCTTTCCCAACAGTCTGGAGGGAGAAGGGAATGTGTTTGGAGGTGGAAAATCCATTCCAGAGCAGAGCATGAGCCACCCAGGATGTCCCACAGGACTCTCAACTCCAGGTGGGCTCCCTGGTGTGGGTATTCCTGCAGCTGAAATCCCACCCACGTCTCTTGTTGTGACCTGATGTGTCTCAGAACGGGCTGGGATCAGGAATCTCTGCAAATGGAAGAAGGTGGGGAAAGGTGGGAGGAGGTGGAGGTTAGCAGAGGGAGGTAAAGCCAAGGAGGACCTGCAGTGAAGCTCTTACTGCTGCTCCACACCTGCTTTGTCCAGGTGCTCTTTGATTTCCTGGCTAATATTTGTCTCTAAAGGGCCAAGGAGGCAGCTGGGCAGAGGTGAGGGAAGTGTTGTCCCATGTCACCAGTGCTGGTGGTTCCCTTCTCTCTTCCCACATCTCCATCAGGAACTGCTCCATCATCCATGGAAGCGCTGCTGCCTCCACCACACAAGGAACCTGGCTACTTGGCAGGACCAAGATGGATTCAGACACTTTCCCCTCCCCGTTTTCGTGCAGAACCCGCGGGCAGAGACAATTTTTTAATCACTGTTCTAATGTTTCCCACCATAAAGCGGCTTTGGGGACGTGACGCAAACCAGCGGTTTAAAGCCATAGATATTTCTAGTTAATCTAAAAGATTAAGCACCTCCCAGCCACTGGAAAGTGCTTCTTGCAACTGCAGTATTATGGCCTTGGATAAATCTGGTTTTATAATCCTGCTTAGTCTACACTGATCTGGATAAAAAGAGCCCCACCACGGAGAACGTGGCTCAGAAAAGCAGTATTTAGGCAAGGGGAGGGAAAACAGGAGCATGTATTTTCTGCAGGGACAGGAAGGTGGCCCAGGCTGACAAATCGTGTTAGGGACACACCATAATCCCCAGTTACCCTTCCCAATGACACTTCCCAGAGTCACCTTCCTGTCAAGAGAGAAAGGACGGATGAGATGGGGGAGGAAGGCTGAGGGTGATGAGCAAGGAGGTGCTGGAGGTGCTCACAGACCTCCTCAGGGAGCTGGGCAGGTGTCCTTGGATCCCAGCCGGGTCTGGAATGTGCCTGAGGGCTGCTGAGCTCAAGGGCGGCCAAGGCAGCAGTTCTGAGGGAGAAAATAACAAATTCCTGGTGCTTATCTCCCTCCTCACCTTGGGGAAGGAGGCAGAGCAGAGGTGAGCAAACACTCAAACCTGTGGATTACCAGGAATCCCAGTTTGCCTTCCAGCACTGAAATGTTTCCTTCCAGCAGAAGTTCCTGTGGCAGCTCTCTGAGGGAAGGCTGAAGTGCTGTCTGCATTCTCCACTGAGAACCTCCCCGTCCTACAACATTTTCATTTGATTTAAGCGAGGTTTTTATACTCAGCTCAAGTTTAAAGTGCATGAGCTCATTCATTACATCACCAGTTTATCTACGGGGTTATTAAAGTGCTGATCAAATGACAAGAACTGGAAACATTTGTCACAACCAAGGATCTCAGGAAATACTTTTTTAGCACTTACACAGCCTGTATGAATAGCTGTGAATGGTGTGAAATAAATGAGTATTAAATGTATCTCTAAATCCAGTGTTTCCTGTATTTCTGAAGGAAAATGACTCTTGCCTGGATTTCTGTTGTGCAGTTAAAACATAAGTTACTGAATTTAGTACACAAATTGCCGGGCAGAATTCCCTCGTCTGTGTTTTGCAGCTCATCAGATCCGTGGGTCACAATGGCTTTATATTCTGAAAAAGCTGCGAACAAACAAGCTGGGCACTGCCTCTGCATCTGCAAACAAACATTTCACAGCTATCCCACAGAGAAAATCAGTTTGAATTGCAGATCCTCCTGCTCTATAGCCTTTGAATCCAGGATTTTTGGCAGTGAAGTCAGAGCCTGGAAGTGTTGAATGCACTAAACTTAGCTCCTACTCACCCTAAGTGATAATATTAAAATAATAAGCCTGCCACAAACTTTATGGCAGCAAAATTCAGCGAGAAGAAAAGGCGGCTTTCAGAAAACAAAGACCCGTGAAATTCATTACTATGAGGCACAAATTACTACTGCTATTATTATCACCCAGTGCCTTTAAGCTGCTGGGATGAATAAGGACTCTTCTGCCTTGTACAAATAAAAGGATAAGAGATCATTGTCATCACAGATTTAGTGGATTAAGAAAATGATATGTGCATAATGAATCTCTGGAAATAGAATATTGGCATGATTTTTTAAGCTTGTTGGAACTCCTGGTGTCACACATGGCTTGAGCTGACCACTGATTAATTCCATCTTGAAAAAAAAAAAAAAAAAAAAATCTCACTTATGTAACTTAAATCTCCCTTCCAGGGCTGTTTTTAAAGGTCTGGTGGGGTTTGCCTGGAGAAACAGGAATTGTTCTGCAGGAGCAGAATTCCCTGCTGAGCCTGGTGCCACAGTGGGATCTGCACTGGGGCACACCAGGAGGTGAGGGGAGAGCAGAGGTTTCCACTCTGGTGGGATGGATGTCTGCTGGAAAGGAGCACTGGAGCAGCTTCCAGCTTTTCTGGGAGCCCTTTCTCTCATGAACAAGTGTCAGTTACAAGTATAAGATCATGCTGTTGTTTTGACAGAGATGAGATTTAAATAAACAAACCACTATTTTTACCAGTAGAGATTTTGGCTCCCTCTCCCAAAAGGAAGAGGCCACTTTTTCCATTTGTGCCTGGCAGAAAACCCCAAACCCTTAAAGGCCAGTAGACACTGAACCAAACAAAGGCAGGAGAGCTAATCCCATCCAAAGTGAACATCCCAAGGTCCATGTTCCTTCAGGGTCTTTGCACTCCTGATCCCAAAAACTGAACAGAGCTGAGTGTCCCCTTGGTTTTATTCCTCTGCTGAGATGCTCCTGGCATGGAAAGGCCCCATTTCCATGGCAAAATGTGTGGAACTCGGCAGAGACTGGGTGCTTCTGGCTGACAGCAGGCTGCCCCATGAGCCCTGATCACCTGAGTGTCTTTTTGGCTCACAAAACCCCCGGTGGGACCGTGATAAGGAAGGAAAGACTCAATTCTGAACACGCCTGTCATTAGCCAGCAACTTGGTCATCACGGGAAACCCGGAGGAAATTTCTGCTCTGAAACCATCAGAGAAGATGATTTTCAGGTTGCAGAAAACTTTGGGATGCAGCTTCTCCTTAGTTCTCCTCAATAAAAAGTTTGCAGCAGCTCTGTAATGAAAACTGCCAAACCAGCACTGAGGATGTCTCTGCTCCTGCCCCTTTCATCCCCATTTCCTTGGAGGAACACGCTGTCACCGTTGGTGTTAAAGGACTGGGATGCAGCTGAGGCCGAGGTCACACCAGCAAGGACAATTTCTGGAGTCCCAATAACGTTTTCCCAATAATGAATCCTGCTCTAATGTAGAAGATCTGCCCTGCCTGGGAAACAATGAGAGGTCGAACGAGGACAGAGCCGAGAATGCCATGTCACAAAAGCTGCTGCTCCCCCGTGCCAGCACAGCCCTTCCCTGCAGATGGGTGCTCCTGGGTAGCTCCTTGGAGGCCTCTGGAGCATTTGGTAGACAGCTGTTCTGCTCAGAGAGCCATGGTGAGAGTTTTCAAGTCAAAACCACAAAAATGAGCTGATGATGCCATTTGGAAGCCATGTCCACAGGGCTCACCTCCTCTGAGTACGCTGCTGGTTTTTAGGAACAGGGCTCAGCTCTTCACCCTCTCCCTTCCCTGCTGCCTTCCCTTTTCTGCTTCTCCAAGGAGCCAAACCCTGCCAGAGCTGCAGATCCCTGCTGGCTCGGGAGGGAGGTGGAAGCAGAGCAGCTCCAGCCATCCTGGGTGGTGCCGATTTCTTTTGGGGCTACCTAAAAACAGAGGCCAGACAAAGTTAAGGGAATAAAAAGCATTTCTATTTATTGAAGGGCCTTCAGGTACATTTGCCCACCCAAAATGGGCAACAGGTCACAGATTTTCACACTTTTGTAAGTTTGGTCCATTTGCATATTGGGGGTAAATCTTCCAATTCCAGCTTCAGGTACTGAAGTCATTGACCCCAAGTTTGCTGCCCCCAACTCACTTTTGTTTCCATCTCTCAGGGCCTGAGGCAGTGAGGTGTCCTTGATTGCCAGGAATTCCTGGAGAGGAATTGTTGTGTCTGCCCAAAATGGGAAAGCAGCAGCTCACACTGGATGTGGAGTTTAGAGTTCTACACTGAAGAACTGCAGGATTATGAATATCTAAAGAATATAAAAGCTGAAATCCTGAGGCATCAGTGGAAGTGGTGGGACAGGGGCAGCAAACGAGTTCTCATCCTTTTATCCTGGAGAATCTGCACCAGCACAGAGAGGAGCACGTGGAGTACACAGAACATTTTGCTGGAGTGTCACTGCCAGGCACTGAGACTTGTCCAGGAGAAGGGATCCGAGTCAGAGGAGGTTTTCCCAAGGTCACTTGTGGTTAATTGTGAACCTGTTTACTGCTAAGTGTTTACTGAGCTTCTCCAGACAGGGGAGGCAAATTTACCTGAGCAGAGATATTCATTAAACAAAACATGCAGAGATATTCATTAAACAAAAGACCCAGGGTATTAATGAAACTAAAAATCCAGGATATTCATTAAACTAAAGATCCAGCCTAGTGGAAGACGTGGAAGGAAAGGGTGTTTTAGTTAAAGGGAAAACATGAGAAAAGAATGCAGCTATGACTCTCCTTGGGATCAATCCTCAAATTAAACGGATTTTAAAATTTTCATCAATGATGCTGAACTTCTTGAAAAGTCAGGGTTGGAACACAGATGCTGACGGAGGGAAATACCAAAGGGGAAGAACCCAGCAGCCCCAAGGGACTGAGTAATGGCAGTGATATGGAAATTTAATAACACACAGTGGCAGAGCAGAAATGGCAAGAGCTAGAATTCTTGCTACACGATCAGAATATAACAGATAGAAAAAAAGGGAAAAGAGGAAGATGTGGTTATGAACAGAGGAAAAAGATTAATCCAGCTCTAGACTCCATCAGAGGAAATAGTCCCAGACAGGAAATTATTACTGTTGTATTACTATAAGCTACTCTTTCTAACTGAGACAATTACCTTTTCTTTTCAAATACAATAATTAATATGATATTCTGCATAACTCTTTTTACTCAGTGGAATGGAGCATCCAAACATGAAATTGGCACTAAATTGGATGCATCAGTAGTTCTCTAACCACTGATACCTTTGAAATCCTCCTTTGCCAAGTCTCAGAACACACAACTGACTTCCAAACAAGAAATTCTGTTATTTCCTTCCCCCTTTTTTTTCTTTTCCCCTGCTATTTCTTGACTCCCTCGTTACAGAGATGTTTAGCATGTGCCTGCTGTGCAGAGCACGCTGGTTTCTCTGTTTCCCACTTCCTTTTCACATCATTCTTAATGGGCCTTTAAGGACATCTCGGTGTTCCCGTGGCGTTATTTATGGCTCTGACATCACCCCTCAAGGTGAACAGCTCTCTGCAGCAGGGCTTGGACTCTTTTACAGCATTTCTGCCCGCTGCTTTCTATAAAAACAGGAAAACAGCTGCAGCTTTTATAGGTGAGAATGAAGGTTTCTCCCTCTTCTGAACGGGGAAGTTCAAAATGAGCTTTGGGGGAGAAACACAAAGGCTGAGTGTGGTCTGTCAGGGCTGGGCTTTATCTGTCAGCCTCCAGCTGACGTGAAACAAAATGCAGAAAGCCATTCCAGATGTTTTTATTATCACTCATGACTTACAGGGATGCAGTGCAGAATATGGAGGGAAAAAGTGGCCTTGGCTCACAGGACCAGGTTTTTCTTCATGAAAATTTCTTTTTAAATATTGTGTGTGCACAATGGCTTTGCTGAGGGAAAATAAAGCTAAAAAGAAATGCAGTAAAATTAAGAAAGGAGCAAGTGGCTGCTAAGGTTGGAAGTCCAAGGAGATCTGCTGTCATTAATATTGATACTAATTTGCCTAATGAGCTTTAAATCACATTCAACCTGGCCAAAAGGTAAGGACTAATATTTCAAACACAAACCAGGTACCAACAGGTTCTCATTTTGAAAGGTGTTCAGATTCCTTTGAGATTTCTGGGGTGTGGGTGTAATGGGAGAGAAGGGATCAGGAACTTTGGGTTTTGCTCTAAAACTCTGGGCAATTTGGGCAGGAGTCCATAAATGACACACTTAGGTCAGGTACAGGCAGCTGCTGAGGGGGTGAAACTGAGGTTAAATGGCAGGAAAAAAAAATCCAGATGTGGCTATCTGGAGAGATGAACTGGAGAAAGAAGACTGAATAAAAAACTTAATTAAGAATATCAACAAATCACAGGCATTGGGAGTTCTTTCATTACAGGGCAGAGCAGGATCAGGTTTATTGGATCTCCACTTGTCACTCCAAGAGCTCATTTAGTAAAGAGATCTGGCAAACACCATGAAAAGAGTAACTCTGGAGTGGTTTCTACAACCAGCATCTAATTAGGAACAAAATTAACTTTAATTACTCTGAGTTGGGGTTTTTTTCCCCCCTTTTTTTTAATTGCAGTTTTAAAACGAGTTGTTTCTATTATTTACACTTTTAACTGGTCTGAACAAAGTGATTCATGGAGTACAAAACACACCTTTGCCTCCAGCCCTGTCTGCACTTAGCCCAGCAAAGCTCTTGGAACAGCTGGAAGGTCTGAATGGCTGGGTGGGTCAGATGGAAAATTCTGAGTGTTGTCACCTCTAGGATATGCCTTTGTGTTGGCAAATAATGAAAATTCATTAAACCCTTTTGCTCATGCATGGGAGGCCTCCAGGTGCTGATCCACTCAGGGAGGTTTGTGTTCCAAATATTTATGTGGAGCAACAGGGAGAAAATCCAGTGTAGAACCAAAAATCAGCTCTGTTCTGATGGGAAATATCCACTCATTTCCAGCTCCAGTTCCTAAATGAAGAACTAAACCAAAATTATCTTTACCTATGGACTGCAGTTTGTGCAGATGTTTCTGCCTCCATGAATTGATGCCAAACCTCCCAAACCTTGCCCCAGATTCTGGGTACGGTGTTTGCCACACCATGTGCAACTCTAGACATCAAACTTTGAGGCCCCTGAGTGTTTCTGACTCGATTTCTCCTCCCCAAACTGATAATTCGGTGTGCCAGAGCAGTGCTGAGCTGCTGCAGCAATGAGAGGCTTCATTGGACTGAAGGGGTGTCAAACATTTTTCCTTTTTCTCTGAGCCTACCCCCCTAGCTGATGGGGATGTGTGAGTGCAGATCTCTTTAAATAAAGACAACTCATGGAAAATGTTCCTCAGGGCATGCTGCCTCTCCTGAGCAGGGACCCTGCTGATGTCTGCAGCCTGATCCTGCCACCACAGCTTCCTCAGAACTTTAGAATTTGCTCTCTCCTTCTTTTTTTTTTTTTTATTTCCACTGTCAAGCGGCCAAATATTTCAAACATTTTCCTCTAACAAATGTGTCCTTGTGGGGAAAAGTCCATTAGTAACAGAGTAGTTGCATCTTGTCAGGACCAGACTTTAATGGCTGTTTGAATTTTAACTACTATTTGCTAACTGTTGCTGTTCAAGCCAACTACGACCATCATAAAAGCCATTAAATCCCAAGTAAGTGGCCCCAGTGTAGCTGCAGGGTACAACACTGAGTCTGATCTGAATTTATCCACTGCAAAGCAAAGCCTGTGACCCTCACAGACTTTTGGGAGCTGGAAACTTTTCTGTTTTCCAGAACAGATTGCCTAGAAGAATAAAAGTTCTCTTCTTTGCCCCAGGGAAGGCCGAGCAGGGCCTGCAGGTAACATGACACACTGTGATCCATTTTTCTATTTGCAGCATGAATGAAGACACTGTCAAATATCTGGCACCGAATTTCTAAAATAGATGGGACAATGCAAGCCAGTGTTTGGATGAGTGGAAAAATTCCCTGTGCAGAGGGACAGAAAATACAAAGCTGAACGTGGTGGTGAGCAGGGCAGGTGAGGCAGACTGAATTTGGCATTTTTTGATCCTTTTCATCCAGTTGCTGCTCCTGAGCACCTCATGGCATCATCCTGGAAGTTGGTGCCCAGTGGAAGAGCAGGAATGGGCAGGGAAGGGAGGGAAGGGGCAGGAGTGGAGGTGGACACCCACGGAAAATTCAGCTGCCAGAGCCCTCCCAACCACCTTCCATGGACCAAAGGAGGTGGATATCGCTCCTCAGCTCCTCAGAAAGGAGGGCACAGACCCTCCTCAAGCACAGCCTTACCCTCCTCCATCCTGAGGCTGGGACACCAGGGGGAATGTGCTGTCCATCTCCTGAGCCAGGGGAAACAAAACCCAGCCCCAGGGAGATTTATCCTCCACATTCTTGTCTCCTGCAAAGGCGTGGGGACAAAAATTAACTCTCAGCATTTGCATTACTCAACAAATCTCAGCCTTTGAAGGTGGTTAGAACCAATAAATCAAAATTGGTAAAAGTTAAAAAGAGAAAAATTCAGGGTGTGACTCTTAACTGAAGGAAGTTTTATCATTAAATAGGTGTGAGGTAACAAATGAAGTAACACAGTCAGTGCAGGACAGGAGAAAGGTAGAACAAAGGTTAAAACAACTCAGATTTCCTGGTTGTTTACTTGTGGCCCAATCAAAGTCTATTGAAGGCAGGAGAAAGCCTCAGTGGGCTTTGGAATGGGCTGTGAGGACATTTGCACATCCTAAACGATCTCTGGATGTAAGCAGTGCCTGGGAGTGGAGAATGGCCCACGGCTTCTCTGGGCACCTGTGACAGGGCCTGCCCACCCTCACAGCCAGAAATTCCATCCCAAAATCCCATCTAACCCTGCTCTCCATCAGTTGGAAGCCATTCCCTGTGTCCTGTCCCTCCATCCCTTGGAAACTGTCCCTCTCCATCTTTCCTGTGGCTCCTTCAGGCCCTGCAGGGCCACAGTGAGGTGACCCCAAAGCTTCTCCTCTCCAGGCTGAACAACCCCAGTTCTCCCAGCCTTTCCCCACCTCTGATCATCCTGGTGCCTCCTCTGGAGTTTCTCCAACAGCTCCACATCCTTCCCATGCTGGGTGCCCCTCACAGCACCCAGGGGTGCCACTCAGAGCTCCCTTCTCTGGACCAGCCTGTCCAGGATCCCTCTCTGTCACCAAACCCCACAATGCTCCATCATTTCCCGGCACTGAGAATTTACATCCACCCCTCCAATTCACACCAAGGCCTGAGCTGGCTGTGCAGAGCCCAGTTTGCTCCTGTGGTTGAGCTCCCTGGGGTTGGTGTCACTCAGGCCCAGGAACGCCCTGAGAGCAGCAAATCCCATCTGTCCCGTGGTGCTTTCACAGAATGAGCCTGCAGTGCCTCACTTACAAGGCTAATTTGTTTCTAAATAGGTTCCTTTTTTTAAGTTTTATTTTATTAGAATCAGCTCAAGGCTTTGCCTGGTCTCAGTGCTGTTTAATGGGGATTAGTTTGAAGGGAAAATGTGTTTTCCATTTGTCTGAGAAAGACACCACGGGGAGCAGAGCCCTGGGGATTACTGAGAGCTTTGGGTGGTTCTGGGAGGCCAAAGGCCAAGCGACTCCAGCCTGCAGTGGAGTGCAATAATCCCCTGGAAAAGCAGGGCCTGGGGTGGCTCCTTGTGCAATTATGGGATGGAAATTGCAGCACGTGGCCGAGCCGGGGATTATTGGCTGGGTGTCACTCATGGAGCTCCAGCAGGATCAGGAGCAGCCAGGGAATGTTCTGCCCTTCCCCTTATCCCAGGGGTGCAGAGCCCCTCAGTGCCCAGAGCAGGAGCTCAGCTCCAGAGGAGCAGACCGTGCAGGTGATTCCCTCATCCCTGGATAACATTTCCCCCACCCCAGGATAATTAAGCAGTTAATTAGTGGCACACAGAGTTCCTCTTTTCTCTCAGGGAGGTCACACTGCACGGTGTTTGTCTACTCAGTCATGTCTGTGACGTGTGGCAGGTTGAAATCTTTGTATTAATTAAATGATTTGCTAACAGAGGAACTCACTGCCTTGTTTCATCTCGATTTATTCACTTCTCTGTGGTTGCTAAACCTTCTCCTTGCCTGCAGGACCTAAACCTTCTCCTTGCCCTTCCAGGGCTCTGCTCTCTGCTGTGGCTGAGGCACAGGAAGGATGCCCAGCCCAGGGGTTCTGCCTGCAAACATTTCTAAAATCACACACACCGTACAAGAGAAATAGGAATTTTTTGAGAACCTTCCCCCCTCAGCCTCCTGAAGGAAAGGGTTGGGATCTGCTGGGGATGCAGCATCCCTGTGATCCTCAATCATCCCTTGAATATTTGCAGTTGGAGACCCAGCCTGCTTTATCCACAGAGTGAGGGATACAACAATATTATTCCTCTTGTTCCTTTCCTCGATCCCAGCTCTCTGCTGGCTGCATTTCTTGGGACAGGTTTGAATGCTGCTGGTGACCTTGTGAAAACACCATTTTCATTATGAAAAGCAGGTCAGAAATCCCCCTGGGCGCAGTGAAATGCCTCACCTGCAATTCCTCAAATAGTTTCCACTGCTGTAAATCCCTTTAGGTGTTCGAGGTCCCACACGTGGCCGCTCACTAAACAGATACCATCTGGAGAGAGCTGGACACAACATTTTGGCACCAAACACCTGGATATGGAACAGCTAGAAGGGTTATTGGTGGGATTATCAACACCCTGAGTGATTTCCTGGGATGGCTCCTCTGGAGGAGCAAACCCAGCTTCAAACAGGAACCAAAATTTCCCCCAAAATTTCCCCCTCCACCGGTGGGGGAAGTCAGGCTTTGGCTCAGCTCATTGTGGAGACAGATGCTGAGTTCCCATAAAGAATGGGGAATTCAAATGGGTATTTTGGGAAAGCTGAAGAGGTTTTGGGATCCGTGGGTTTGGCCTGGCTCAGTCTTTAACCCATCCCTGAGGAAGAGCCCTCAAACCTCTGGGAAATGTGCACAAAAAGGAAGGTACAGGAGCTGCTCCAGCCTCCGTGGGACAGCTCAGGTCACATTTATTCCCAGAATCCAGGTGAATAATGTGAATAATCTCCTCCAGTTCCCAAGAAAACCGTTTTCCCCACCCCCTGTCAGTTTTTACAGCCCTGTAGGTGTGTTTTGTTCTGATAAGGAGAACTGTTGGGCTGGGATTGTCGAGACAAGCGTTGAGCTCCCAAGGAAAACCAAAATCAAACTTTGCCAGTTTGTCAGTCATGACCTCCACTGAAGCAGCAGTTACTGTCAGTTAAATGTTATAAATATGCTCTTCAGACAATATTTTGTGGAGTTTTAATTATTTCTATTAGAAATGCAATGGCTAAAGTGATGGTAAATTTAAAAATCAGCTTTGTCAAGAAATTCTTGCACGTTCATTCCGTGACACCAATTTGGGGTTTTGAATCCTCCTCTTAAAGGTCTGACAAAGTCCCAGTGCAGCCTTGTTGTGAAACATGTGGGTATCAAGCCCAGCCTGGGGATAAACTGTGACAGATACCCTGAAAAATGTGGATTTGTGTGGTTTTGCTACTGCAGTTTCCTCCTGGGAAAGGTGTCTGAACTCCTTGCCCAGAGCCAGGAATTCCCTATGGACAAAGGCACCTAAAGGGGCTGCTGGAAGAAAAAACAAAAATCTTGTGAAGAGGTGGCAGCCTGGCCACGGGAAAGTTGCTGGTCTGTGCCATCTACTTGTTTAATAAAAATAAACCCTTTAGATAACAGCCAATTTACAGGATCTCATTACAGGCCCAACTAAAAAAATCTGATTATGGTGCTGTGTTATGCAAACAGCATTTATGAATACTTATAAAAAGGAATTTGGCTACTCAATGTTACCTCTCACAGCAGGTAAATATAATTTGCATTTTTATATGTGGGTGAGCACCAGGGCTGGCCACAGTGGTGTGAAACCTGGAGCTGACCCCGGGCTCCTTTTTCAGCTCTGTACAGGAAAGGAATTTACCAATTTATAACATTTTCCACCCACCAGATATGCCAAAGAGTTAGAAAAATTAAAATCAGGCAGGTGAAAGGGAAAGGAAACATCTCAACAGCTATTTGTAAAGGGGTGAGAGTATTTAGTATTGAGCAGGGAAAACTTTTTGAACTATTTGTTAGGCTGCAGGATTCTGCAGAGGGGAATGAGAGGGGTCTCAGGAGATTTGAAAGTTGAAGCAAAGCATCAGAAAAAGCAACCCAGAGCCCAGGGCAGCAGGCAGGGGAGCTCCCCTGGGCTGCCAAGGGGCTCTTGGTGGGCTCAGAGCTGCTTTTGACTCCCACAGCTGATGGATGAACAATTCTCTTATTTGGCAGCTGTCAGTGAAGGAGAAGAAAGAGTTTCCTTGCAGAGTGAAATCTTCCTTCCAAGGTGAGGAATCCACTGGAGACAAATGCCAACGTCACATTCCAGAGCTTCTCTCCTTATTGTGCTTGGCCTGGGGCTTCCCCCATCCAGCACTGCCCCAGCACAGAACCAGCCTGTTCTGTCCAATAAAACCTTTTTGTGCTGCTTTCCAAAATAACAATTCCTACCCAGGCAGGAAAACACAGCCTACAACTCGTTAGGGCTCCTGCAGGAGCTGCATCAAAGGGTCTGACAGTGCAGTTTGGCATCCCAGTTTCACTCCATTAATTGTCCTTTTTTTAAATTATTATTTATTTAATGAAGAACTCTCACCCCAAAATAGACTGTTTCCATAAGAAAGCACGAAGATTAAATTGGAAACAAAAAATCATTAAGTCTTAGTATCTGCAGAGTCACGCTGATGTTTTTTGTTTGTTTGTTTTTCCTGATGACTTTCTAAAATTCTTTTTCCTGCCTTAAATCCCAGAGTGGTGTTTGCAAGATCCCACAGAACACTGGGACCTGCAGGGCAGCGTGCTGGGCACCAGAAGGATCTGATGGTCCTAAACATTCTGGATATAAAAGTTTTCCAAGCTTATTCCTTGGAATAATCATTAAAACCAACAAAAAGCTGCCACATCTTTTTTTCTGATCTCCCTTTCTCTCACAACCTTAAAATCCCACAGAAAGGACTGGTGGGAATGGGAGAGAATCATTCTAAGCTGATGGCAAACAAACTCCTTAACACAACAAAAAGAGAGGAGTTGAGAATGAAATTCTATTTCATTGAGATCTGTGGGATAAATGGAGCTATAACAGCAAAAGTGTGGATGAAGAGTATAAAAAGTGGAAATAAAGGTATAAATATTCTCACTTCCACAGAAATATTGCATTATTTTAGGAGTGTGTTTTGTCCCTCTGCAGGCAGAGGGGCTGTTATCTGCTCTGAGATGATCTTGGTGTCATTTTTATGGTTTTTATGTCCTCTCCTGCTTTGGAGTGCTCCAGACTTGTCTTGGCTTTGAGCAGGAGGCTGCTCTGTGCTAATTAAGCCCCTTTCAGGATCATCAATATTTGAATCATGATTAATTTAAATGATAATTTAATTATGATTTAATTTTACTGCCCAAAGCAGAGATGCAGCCCTGCATTCCATGTGGGACTGAAATAAGGTTCCTCCAGAACCCCAAATATTCATCAGACAAGAATTTGTTCAGAGCTTTGCAAATTTTAGATGGGCACAAATCGAGGTGGAGAATGGAAAAAAAAAAATTCCCTCTACGTCAGGAAGTCAAACTGAGTGACAAAAAGTGGTGGCTGCAGGAGAAAATGCTTGAAGGGTTTGTTTAGGGTTTCTGTAATGTTTGAGTGCCCCTTGCCTGTGCTGAAGCAAAACCTTGATTGGTTTGCCACCAACAAATTTGTGGATTTTAGCCGGATTCCCTCCTGGATTCTGGAGTTCTCAGGTTCCAGCTTACACAACAGCAAAGTCTCAGTGCAGGGCAGATTTTCATCCCTGAAATGGAAGTTAAATAAGGCTTGCCCAGAGTAGACAAAACAAGAAGATCTGTAGACTAACTGGAAACGTCGAGATTTGAAAATTACCTGATAGGAAAAGGGAGGGGAGTGGGATCAAAGACGTCCCAGGGAATGAAAAATTCCTTCACAGCGCTTCCTGTTCTCTCTGTTTTGTTAACCAAGGTAGGATTAGGTTTCAGCTGCCAAAAGAAATAGCATTTGGAGATTTTTTTTGGTCTGGGGAAGTGGGATAGAAAGATTTAAGACAGCTTTTTCCGTACTATTTGCTTTTTGTCAAGCAGTCAAGTCTAGTTATTGTTATTAATTTGTATTACAGAAGTACCAGAGCGGGGCTGGATTTGCAGAGTGCCTGGGGCTGTGAAATGCCCAGGCAGGGACTGGTGTCACCTCACAGAGCCCAGAGTGGCACCAGAGCAGACAGAAAAGGGCAGTTTGCCCTGGGGAGTTGTGCTCCTCTCTCCTGGGTCAGGGCAGTGCTGGAGAGCTGGGCTGGCATGAAAAGAGTCAAACCTGGCCTTTTTTATCTAAAAACCAACCCACCTTGGATTTAAACACATTTCACCTCAGACCAACTCATTCCTGTTCAGTCCTTCAGATTTGGGTTTCTCTTCTCATTTCTTATCCAAGCTTCAGACATGGTCCCTGTGCATGGATGGCATGGACCATACCCAGGAATCCAAATGGTTTAAATTCATCTTCAAGTGCCTGCATTAATCTTCAATAGACAGCCTGAACATGATGTGAAAAGGGAAAAGGAGGAGCTGAAACAATTCTGAAAGGTCAGGATGCTGCAGAGCCCCTGGGTGGGGATGAAGGTTGGGCTCCACCCTCACCTTCTCCCTGGAATCTTTTTCTCCCAGGAAAAGAAGGACTCTGGGAAGTTGTGTATCCTTTACTAAACTCACCCAGTCCAGCTGTACCATCTATATTCACCCTGCAACTTTGATTTGTTCTCTCTGCACTTGGGTAAGAATTCTAACAGAAAACTTCTTGCTGAGGCAAATTCCATCAGCACAGGAAAGGACACGGTCTGTGACTTCAACAGAAAATGAGATTGCACTTCTTGTGTAGGCTGGAAGTCCTTACCTTAACCTCGTGCTAATCTAGAAACAAAAGACTTCTTACAGGAAAAAAAAAAAAATAGACTCTACTATAAATCTGAACCTGTTTATTCTAAAGTTGTCTATCAGTGGCTAACTCCAAATCCAATCTCATGGGTAAATATTTGCAGAACCATTTGAGTGATGAAGGGCTGTTATTACCTGGGAGAATTTCCTGCTTCTTGCCTTAGAAAGCCTCACCTGGATGTGCAGGGTGGCCCCAGCTCCCTGCCCTGGGTGCCCCAGCTGGGAAGGGGCTGCTGAGGACCCTTGGGTGTTCCTGATGCCTCAGGTTTAGTTTTTCTATTTTTCAGATTCTGTGCTGCTTTAGTGTGTGGGTCTGAGCTCCATATTATGGGATGGTGAGCTCTCTGCACAGAGCAGGGAGACAAAACAATTCCTTCTCCAGCTGGGGACCAAGGACAAATGATCCAAATCTCAGCCCAGGAGCACAAACACCGTGGGCTGAGGAGAGAAAAACAAGCAGGATGGGACTGCAGGAGCTAAAGCTGGAATGAACAATGAACTGCAATCTGCAAATGGAGCAGAACTGATCCCAGTGCCAGAGCCCGTGCCCGGCCGTGCATTTTGTGCCCATTTTGGTTCATCTTGGGTGCAGCCCTGGCTGGGCTCTGGTGCTGCCCAAGGTGGATCCATGGAGGAGATCCTTTGGATAAATCCCTGCTTTATTCTTTAGCTCAGTTTAGTCTCTGCTCCAGCTCAGCCTTCTCAAGGCCTCATCCCCTCCTTGGGATGCCCAGGCCGCCCCTCTGAGCTCGCCCCAAGAACCAGAGTCAATGTTTAACCCGAGTCTTTGGAGTTCCCAGCTCCAAAGTGCCTTTCTTTATTATTAACCCAGCCCTGGTTTTCTGCTCAGCTGCAGAGCTGTGAGACACAGAGGAGCCTGCAGAGAACTCCCTGAGCAGCCTGAGCAAAGGTAAAACTCCTTTTGTGTCCTTTCCATTCCTGCACGGGGCAAAGCAGCTCCACATTCCTGGGCTCTGCTCTTCTCTTGGGGCAGAACAACCTGGCAGCAGCCAGCCTGGCTTAATTGTGTCTTTTTAAATCGAATCACTGCATAAATCCAGCTGATTTCATCTTTATTTCACCCAAACTGAAGTGTCAGTATCCACAGTTAAGGAGCATGCACTGTGAATTTATTTATTTATTTACACTCTCTTCCATTGCTTTTTTCTCCACACCAACAGCCTTGTCTCTGTAACTGGTTTTTTTTCTCTCCTAATAATTTTTATATTTTCATGTTTTATGCTCAAATCTGTGAAGGTTTGTGTCTTTTTCTCCCTGTGGAGATGCAGGACTGCACTGGGGAAAAACTACATTTACATTATTCCCTTACTAAATTCATCCAGTCCAGCTGTACCATTTACATTCATCCTGCACCTTTGATTTTTTCTCTCTGCTCTTGGGTAAAGTGAATTCTAACAGAAAACTTCCTGCTGAGGTGAATTCCCTCAGCACAGGAAAGGACAGGGACACTCGTCTCACATTTGTTCTGGTGGCTGTGTCAGTGTGGTGGGAATACTTTTAAACCATGAGTATTTGTTTTTAAATCATGAATGTTTGTTTTTAAATAATATTTCATGTGTGTGCTATGTGGTGGCTCAAAACTGGTCTGCAGAGGGAAGGATTCACTTGCTTAAATATATTTTTTTATTTGTTGCGACATAAATTGACATGAAAAATAATAGAATGGAACTTTAGCTGAAGTAGAGCAAGGAAGGAAATTGGAATGATGGTTGAAAGTTTAAACAGGTACTTGCAGAGATCCACAAAGCAGCTGATCATTGTGTTGTGGTTTTTTGGAAACATTTTTGAAAACTATAATATTTTAACAAAAACGGGGTTTGAAAAATTAATAACAGGACCAAATCTTTCCTGTCTCCAGCTGCTCTGAGTTCCATTTTGTTCCATGAGTAAATCCTGTAGGACAGGTGTGATCCCCACGAAGGCAGAGAACATCTCAGCTCCAGTTCACCTCTGGGGAGACCTGGGTGCATTCTCCTCCCTGTCCTCTGCCTGCTGAGAAAAACTCTGATATTCTGTTTAATTAAAGGATTGTGGCTCCATTGGCCAATGGGTATTTCCAAACCTTCCAGCACATCTAGAGAGGTTCAGTCATTACTCCCCCACTGCAGAATCCTGGAATGAATGGGAGTATTGGTGATATAAATTAATATTTATTGGAATATTTATTGTCAGTACAGGTCCAAGTGACCCTGAAAATCTAAATCATAACACAGAAAAATAAATGAAGAGATGCCTGATTTGAGGAAATGGAAACCTTGGCTATGAATGAAGTGAGAAGCTTTGAACCCCTTTCTACAATGGCCAGATTCAGATGCTGCAATTTACCCAAAGATTAAGAGATAAACAAGCAAAAAAAAAAAAAAAAACCCAGAACAAAACACAAACCTGGCCTCTAAAAGAATTGGGGGAATTGGCAAAGTGATAAAGAACCTTGTGTCTGTTCAAAGGTGACCTGGGTCAGCAGACAATGAATTTGTCATCGTTTTTTATCAGGAGTTTAATGTTTGTTAAGAGCCAGAGATTTCTCCACTTCCTGAGGGGCTTTTTTTTCCCCTCAATCTGGCAATTCTACAAAGCATAAATTGGACTTTAAAGGAATTTGCCTGGCTTGTTCTGGGTGCCACGAAATGCAAATACAGATGGTGGCATCAAAAGGGGAAAGGAGAGCTTTGAAGATCCAGATCTTGTCAGGGAGCCAGGGAGCCACTGGACCATGGAGAACTGGAATCCTCAGGAGAGGACACTCTGCCTGCTGGGGAAAGCAAACAGCCTCAGCAGGAAGGGAACAGGGACAAGCTCCTGCCTTTCTGCTGCCAAATCCCTCAGGCCACTCCAGCTGCCTCATCTCAGCCTCAGAGCTGAAGTGGTTAAGGAAAAAAAGAAAAAAAGAAGCTTCCAGAGGGATCTTCTGGAGGAAAATGAGGGGAAGGAGAAGTGGCTTCATTCTGTTTTGCTCATATTAAATGCAGACAAACTCCTTGTGCCTGAGTTAACTTCTGGTTCTGCTGGTGTGGGAGCAACTGCAAAATTCCCAGTGCAGCAGGATCTGGAGCTGTGGAGGGGTTTGGTTCATTGGTTGGGGTTTAGTTGGGGTTTTTGGGATTTTTTGGATTGTGTGTGAGAGCCAGCAACAGAATTCCCAGTCCAGCCGGACCTGGAGCTGTGGAGGGGTTTGGTTCATTGGTTGGTTGGGTTTTTGGGATTTTTTGGATTGTGTGTGAGAGCCAGCAACAGAGTTCCCAGTCCAGCAGAACCTGGGCTGTGCAGGGGTTTTGGTTCATTGGTTGGTTGGGGTTCAGATGGGTTTTTGGGACTTTTTGTCTGGTTTTTGGGATTTTTTGGGTTGCTTTTTGGGGAAGCCAGTCCCCACACCATGCTGCTGATACTGAATGATAGGATACATCAGATTTCACTTTATTTTCCTTCATGGACACAGGACCAGAGAACAGAAAATGCTCATTTTCCAGCACCACTGCCCCATCCAAGCTCAGTGCCGTTATCCCGACAACAAATAGCTTTGACTTTATTGGGGAAAAAAGTGCAAAGTAGGAACTGGTTTTTATTCCTCACCCCAGCTTCTTATTTCCCACATAACTCCACAGCACAAACTCCTTTGTGTCCCAGCAATCAAGCCTTAAAACACACAGATAATAACAGAAATACATCCCACCACATCATCAGGGTTTCTTTTTCAGCATCTAATGATGTTAAACCAAATGGAATTATGTTGCTTTTCCTTTTTTTAAGTCAGTAAATTCCCAAAGAGGATTTGCCCCATTTCTACAATGTGCTTAAGGACTTAGAACTCACGATCAAATGCAGATTTATTACGGGCATGAGGGCTGGCATGAGGCAGCCTCTGCTCAGAGCTGCTCAGGGCCTTTTTGTTCTGCTCCAGGAGGGATTTTCCCCATCTTCATTGTGATTCCTGAGGCCAGACGTGGCCTTTTGCAGTGTTGGTTTTTTAAAAATTGATAAAAGTGATAAATGCTTGACAACAAAAAGCAAGGAAAGGGGGGGTTGTGGACAGGAGCTGGAAAATGTCCCCCCAGTGGGAAGGTTTTCCCTCTCTTTTTGAGGGTGTTCCCCCAGAGTTGGGTGGATGCTGGATGAAATCTCAGCTCCTCCGTGTCTCTGGCTCTCCCTCTCTGCTGGCAGTGCTGTCAGGAGCTCTGCCAAAAAATCCCTGCAGGAACCCCAGAGCGAGGAACGCTCCCCGCTCCCCCCGAGGGTGAAGCACCCAAGGCACCTCCGGGGTGGCGGAAAGGAGGAGAATTCCAAATATTTAGGGATGGATTGAGCACTCTGAGCTGAGGCTGTCTGCTTTCCTAGCTGGGTGAGGAGGGTTTCCTTTCCTGGGTGAGGAGACAGCGATTATTGGAATATTCAGGAAGGGCACCTGAGGCGTTTACAACACTGCCTCTGACAGCCCAAAGCAGATCCCATCACCAAACCAACAAAGCATGAGATTATTCTGATATTTAGAGAGGCAAAATAAATAAGCTACAAGCTATGGATGCAGATGGGAGTGTCTCACATCCTTTTGAAAGCCACGACACTGGTTTATCACTGAAATATCATTTAGAGATCTTAAAAATCAGGATTTTTAAAGTGCACCAAGATGGGGTTGTAGCAGATGAAATGTTGAGGTTTTGTGCACATGATGTGAGGGTGCTTTGTCTGGTAAGAACATTTCCCTGCTCCTGTTTCTCAGCCCTTCTTAAAGGAGATTTTTTTTTAATTCTTAATCTACTCTGCACAATTCTTTGCTTTGTTCAGCACAAAGACTTGAAAGTTGCCAAAAGTAAATGACAAACTGCTAGAGGAAGAGAAATCCAATCCTTTAAGCAAAATTCCCACCAGTGTTTAGAAATTCCCTCTCTCTTGGGATGAACTTTAAAGTCCCTTCCAACCCAAACCATCCCATGATTTCATGAAACAGTCTCAGCCCCAAATTAATAATTAATGTTAAAGAGATATGTCTTGGACAAATTAATTCAAACCTTCATTAAACCAAACGATGGTTTTATTAAATTACCAGATCAGATCCATAGATTTAGTTCAGTTCAGGCTGCTAAGTTTTCTTCTGATAAAATTCTATGAACAGAAACTTTTTTTTTTTTGAGAAGAGGAGAAAGCACAACTAATATTTTACTGAAAATAATTTCCAGGTTAAAAAAAACCACTTTTTCTCTGTATTTTTTAGTGCTGATGAAAGGGCTTAGCAAGAGCATTCAGGGAAAGGCTTTGCCAGTCTTGGCCTTGGGCACATTTTCAAAACTCAGACACTTCCACCTTGTCTTTTGTTGCCGGCTCGAATTCCCCAAATCCTCTCAGGTTAATTTGTTTTCCAGCACAAACCCGTACGAAACCCAAGCCGCGAGAAGGGCGTTTTGCTGTTTTTTATTTTATTTCGCCCTTCCCGGCGGAGGACGGAGCTCACCCCGCCGGGGCCGGGGGATGCCGGGGCTGCCCCTCCCAGCGCCGCCGCAGCCGCTCCGGCCGTGGTGCTGAAGGGATAGCGCCGAGCGCCCGCGCCCGCCCGCGCCCGAACCGGGCCAGAACCGGGTCAGAACCGTGTCAGAACCGGGTCAGAACCGTGTCCGAACCGTGTCAGAACCGGGTCAGAACCGTGTCCGAACCGTGTCAGAACCGGGTCAGAACCGTGTCCGAACCGTGTCAGAACCGGGTCAGAACCGTGTCCGAACCGTGTCAGAACCGGGTCAGAACCGTGTCCGAACCGTGTCAGAACCGGGTCAGAACCGTGTCCGAACCGTGTCAGAACCGGGTCAGAACCGTGTCCGAACCGTGTCAGAACCGGGTCAGAACCGTGTCCGAACCGTGTCAGAACCGGGTCAGAACCGTGTCCGAACCGTGTCAGAACCGGGTCAGAACCGTGTCCGAACCGTGTCAGAACCGGGTCAGAACCGTGTCCGAACCGTGTCAGAACCGTGTCCCATCCGTGTCCGAACCGTGTCCGACCCGCCTATCCCGCATCCATCCCATGTCCCATCCGCGACCCGGACCCATCCCGTGTCCGACCCGTGTCCCACCCGCACAGCACCGGGACGTGCCCGCACCCATCCCTGGGGCCTCCCCGCCTCTGTCCCGCCCCTTGTCCCGTGTCCAGAACCGTGTCAGAACCGTGTCCCATCCGTGTCCGAACCGTGTCCGACCCGCCTATCCCGCATCCATCCCATGTCCCATCCGCGACCCGGACCCATCCCGTGTCCGACCCGTGTCCCACCCGCACAGCACCGGGACGTGCCCGCACCCATCCCTGGGGCCTCCCCGCCTCTGTCCCGCCCCTTGTCCCGTGTCCGACCCGCACCCATCCCGTGTCCGACCCTGTCCGACCCGCCTCTGTCCCGCGCATGTCCCGTGTACGACNCCGACCCGCCTCTGTCCCGCCCCTGTCCCGTGTCCGACCCGCGTCCATCCCGCACCCACCGCGCGCCCGACCCGCGCCCCATCCTGCCCATCCCCCACCTCTCCTGTGCCTGATCTGTGCCTGACCCTCATCACCTGCCCTGCGTCCATCCCGTGTCCATCCCGTGTCCATCCTGTGTCTGACCTGTGTCCATCCTGCGTCCATCCCGTGTCCATCCCGTGTCCATCCCGTGTCCATCCCGTGTCCATCCCGTGTCCATCCCGTGTCTGACCTGTGTCCATCCCCGTGTCCATCCCGTGTCTGACCCATGCCCACATCTTGCCCAACCACCGTCAGACCCGCACCCATCCCATCCCGTGTCTAACACACACCTGACCCCAACCCCACCTCCTGCCCCTATTTCCCTGCCATTTCCTCTGCCCCTATTCTCTAGCCATTCCCTCCTGCCCNCTGATCTGTGCCTGACCCTCGCCTGCCCTGCGTCCATCCCGTGTCCATCCCATGTCCATCCCGTGTCCATCCTGTGTCTGACCTGTGTCCATCCCGTGTCCATCCCCGTGTCCATCCCGTGTCTGACCCATGCCCACATCTTGCCCAACCACCGTCAGACCCGCACCCATCCCATCCCGTGTCTAACACACACCTGACCCCAACCCCACCTCCTGCCCCTATTTCCCAGTCTTTTCCTCCTGCCCCTATTTCCCAGCCATCTCTTCCTGCCCCTATTTCCCAGTCATTTCCTCCTGCCCCTATTTCCCAGCCATCTCTTCCTGCCCCTATTTCCCAGCCATTTCCTCTGCCCCTATTCTNCCCATGCCCACATCTTGCCCAACCACCGTCAGACTCGCACCCATCCCATCCCGTGTCTAACACACACCTGACCCCAACCCCACCTCCTGCCCCTATTTCCCTGCCATTTCCTCTGCCCCTATTCTCTAGCCATTCCCTCCTGCCCCTATTTCCCAATAATTTCCTCCTGCCCCTGTTCTCCAGCCCTTTTCCACACAGGGAAGCAATGTCCAAGTGCTCCAACTCTGCTTTCTGGAAGAAAAGCAGTTCAAAAGCACATTCCTGCCCCAAAGCTGGTTTTAGGATAGAGTTACAGGAGCGTTGAGGCTGGAAGAGACCTCTGAGCTCCCCGAGTCCAACCATTAACCCAACATGGCCAAATCACTGCCCCGTGTCCCCAGGTGCCACATCTACCTGACTTTTGAATCCCTGCAGGGATGGGGACTCCACCACTGCCCTGGGCAGCCTTTTCTGGCAAGAAATTCTTCCTGAAATCCAACCTAAACCTCCGCTGGTACAACTCGAGGCTGTTCCTCTTCTCCTACTATCAGGGAAGCTTGGGAGAAGAGACAGACGCCACCTCTCTCCACGCTCCTGGCAGGAGCTGTGCAGAGCCCCAAGGTCCCCCCTGAGCCTCCTTTTCTCCAGGCTGAGCCCCTTTCCCAGCTCCCTCAGCCTCTCCTGGTGCTCCAGACCCTTCCCTAAATCAATTGTTCTTTGGGGTCACTCCAGCACCCCAATGTCCACGGACAATGTCCACTATGCTCCCCAGAGCTCAGTTTCTCCTCCCTTGTGAAAAACACCGAGATTTTAAACACCAGGAGTTCTTGACGCCCTCAGTCCTGGGCTCTTGTACACAGAGCCAAGAATTCCTCTCCAGCCTGAATTGCCTCAGCCTAATGAGTTAGGAGACACGTTAGTCCTGGTACTAAAGTGCTGCAGGGGGTTTGTCGGTGTTGTTGAACAGCTGCTGGATCCTGCCCGAGGGGGAAATCCACTCACGGGTTGTGTTCGGGGTTGTAAAGTTTGCAGCCGTTGTGAATTATTCAGGATGTTCAGCCACACGGAACGAGGAGCACAAAGGCGGGGTCAGGTGCTGGCAGGGACAGGAGCACGGGTCACCCCCAGGGCGAGGGCTGCTGCTCAGCCCTTCCTTAGCATTTTATTTATTAGCAAACTGTGCGACTGCCTGCGCCCAGACAGCTCAAAATTCATGGAACC
Organism: Chloropsis cyanopogon; assembly: GCA_013400585.1. NCBI lineage: Eukaryota > Metazoa > Chordata > Aves > Passeriformes > Irenidae > Chloropsis > Chloropsis cyanopogon. The sequence continues at coordinate 39,356 of WEZZ01008522.1, read as the reverse complement.
CCCCTGCAGAGGTGTGCATAGGCAGTGGGAGAGCTGTGCAAGGAATACAGGAGCTGGAATTGTGAATGTCAGGGAAAATTCAGAATTTTTCTTGCTCAAACACTTCTGAAAAACCCAACTTTCTATTCCTCAGTGACACCTGTAGGACCAAGGGTCAGCTCTGAGGTTGGCAAGGGCTGGGCTATTTTTATCATCCATCCCATCTGAACCGCCCACTGAGGGCTGAATGTTTAGGCTTTNTTTGTTGGTGAAAATTCAGAATTTTTCTTGCTCAAATACTTAAAAAAACCCCTAACCTTCTATTTCTCAGTGACACCTGTAGGACCAAGAGTCAGCTCTGAGGTTAGCAAGGGCTGGGCTATTTTTATTTATCGTCCATCTCATCTGAACCCTCTGCTGAGGGCTGAATGCTGAATATTTAGGATTTCCATGGCAACATATTTGTTGGTGAAAATTCAGAATTTTTCTTGCTCAAATACTTAAAAAAACCCCTAACCTTCTATTTCTCAGTGACACCTGTAGGACCAAGAGTCAGCTCTGAGGTTAGCAAGGGCTGGGATATTTTTATCATCCATCCCATCTGAACCCCCCACTGAGGGCTGAATATTTAGGATTTCCTTGGCAATGTATCTGTTGGTGAAAAACTAGAATTTTTCTTGCTCAAACACTCTGGAAAAACCCAAATTTCTATTCCTCAATGACCCCTGTAGGACCAAGAGTCAGCTCCGAGGTTAGCAAGGGCTGGGATATTTTTATCATCCATCCCATCTGAACCCCTCATTGAGGGNAACTTTCTATTCCTCAGTAACACCTGTAGGACCAAGGGTCAGCTCTGAGGTTGGCAAGGGCTGGGATATTTTTATCATCCATCCCATCTGAACCCCCCACTGAGGGCTGAATATTTAGGATTTCCATGGCAACATATTTGTTGGTGAAAATTCAGAATTTTTCTTGCTCAAATACTTAAAAAAACCCCTAACCTTCTATTTCTCAGTGACACCTGTAGGACCAAGAGTCAGCTCTGAGGTTAGCAAGGGCTGGGCTATTTTTATTTATCGTCCATCTCATCTGAACCCTCTGCTGAGGGCTGAATGCTGAATATTTAGGATTTCCTTGGCAATGTATCTGTTGGTGAAAAACTAGAATTTTTCTTGCTCAAACACTCTGGAAAAACCCAAATTTCTATTCCTCAATGACCCCTGTAGGACCAAGAGTCAGCTCCGAGGTTAGCAAGGGCTGGGATATTTTTATCATCCATCCCATCTGAACCCCTCATTGAGGGCTGAATATTTAGGATTTCCTTGGAAACACATTTTTTTGGTGAAAACTCAGAATTTTTCTTGCTCAAACACTTCCGACAAACCCAACTTTTTGTTCCTCAGTAACATCTGTAGGACCAAGGGGTCTGCTCTGAGGTTAGCAAGGGCTGGGATATTTTTATCATCCATCTCATCTGAACCCCTCGTTGAGGGCTGAATATTTAGGATTTCCATGACATTTCTGAGCCCCTCTTGCAGCCAGCCTGCTGCTTGTCAGCTGCTCCAGGGCTGCTGGAGGTGCTGGCTGAATTTATTCAAGCAATCACATTCTCCTTGCCAAGGCTAATGCCCATGAATATGGAGTTAGCCGAGTGAATTGACAGGGATTCCATCCCCATGAACATGGATAATGTTCCAGCCCTGGAGAGCAGCATTTAATTGATGAGTGGGATTATATTTACCCAGCAATTATAACAAAGTCAAGGTTGGCTTTCTGGGAAAGGCTATTTGCTTTATCCTGGCTGCCTGGTTGTCCAGGAAAGCTTTATGGACAAGTTTAAAAAAAAAAAAAAAAATTAAAAAAAACACACTCACCCCTTTTCATAGCCT
>WEZZ01008522.1:0-27585 GCA_013400585.1 Chloropsis cyanopogon | reverse complement strand
AGCTGGGGACCAAGGACAAATGATCCAAATCTCAGCCCAGGAGCACAAACACCGTGGGCTGAGGAGAGAAAAACAAGCAGGGTGGGACTGCAGGAGCTAAAGCTGGAATGAACAATGAACTGCAATCTGCAAATGGAGCAGAACTGATCCCAGTGCCAGAGCCCGTGCCCGGCCGTGCATTTTGTGCCCATTTTGGTTCATCTTGGGTGCAGCCCTGGCTGGGCTCTGGTGCTGCCCAAGGTGGATCCATGGAGGAGATCCTTTGAATAAATCCCTGCTTTATTCTTTAGCTCTGTCCAGCCTCTGTTCCAGCTCAGCCCTCTCAAGGCATCATGAGGCCTGCTGGTTTCACCCCTAATCTAGATCTATATTAATCTAATCTCTACCTCTTGCTATAAAGTTAAATTAAACTGGCTGGGGATTGTTTCCAAAAGTTTTGGAACCCTTTTGGCTCTGCAGAGCTGCTGGTGCTGGCACAGAGCGACACCAGCACCAGTGGGGCAGGTAAAGGAAGCCTCTGAATCCTCATCCTGGTGGAAATCTGACCCAGAGGAGATGGGGGTCAATTCAAGGAGTCTGTGATGCAAATTTATGCAGATGACAGCCATTAGTCTGCTGTCTGTCTGTTTTTCTGCTTGCTGGGGAAGGAAGAGGCAGAGACTGCAGAGAACAGGCCTGGAAATGGCAGATTTGTGCCCAAACTGCCAACTTAAAACAGCTTTAGAGCCTGAAAGAGACGGAATGTCAGTTCTTTTGGAGATTGCAGGGGGGTGGGAGGGTGGAAGTTGTTTCACCACCGGCCACCAAGCTCTGGGCTGCTCTTCCCTGGAGGGCACAGGCACCAGCAGCCCTGAATTAGTTTGACACAGCCCTAATGAAGAATTTATGGATAAAGCCGGGGTAAAATCAGTGTCTGCACCTTGGTTCTAAAAGCATTGTGGGATGAGTTCTGCCCACCTGAGCCAGAACACCTGGAAAGGCCTCTGGGAGTGGAAGCTTTCCACACTCACCTCGTTTCTGTGGCCACTGTGACCTGTTAAAAACCTCCCCCAGCCCTCTGGGACCCTCTCAGGTGACAGGGACAGAAGCTGAGCTGGTCTCTGTGCAACCAATTCAGAGCATGGAGCAAAGCAGGAATTTAAAATAACCTGCAGGGAGGGCAGGTTGGCAGCAGCACGGGGTTCTGAGGGGAAAATCAGGTCTTTAGTCACCTCTGGGTGACATTTATTACACAGACTGCTGCTGGCAGGCAGGGATAAAACCCAAGGCCCAAAGAGCTCTGTGCTGCCTGCAAAAAGCCCTTTGCAGTTTTCCAGCAGCCCTCTTGTCAAGGCTGCCCTGAAGGGGCTGCAGTTACCCCAGGATCAGGGAAACGGGGAAGGTTTGGGGTCAGGCCGGTTCCTGGTGTCAATCCTTTGGTTGCTTCACCCTTATTGCAAAGCAGACCTTGAGCCTTTTTGAGAAGAACAACTGGCAAACTGCTGGGCTCCCCAAAGTAGCATTTTTCTCCCCAGTTCGAATGTGCTGAAAGAACAGGATTTGCTGTGAACTTTTCCCAAACAGTCTTGCCTCTTTTTTTGTTTCTTTTTTTTTCCTTTTTTTTTTTTTTTTTTCCTTCTCTTTGAGAGGGGGAGGAGTTGTGTCTAAAAAAACAAACCCAACCTGTCGTTCTCAGCTCTGCCAACCTGTCAGTCCAGCCATGCAAGAAGAGAGGGAGAGAGACAGAGCAAAAGAAAGGAGGGAGTGAAGCAGAGATTCTTTGAAACCCCAGCAGGACATTAAGGTAAAGGCCATTCTCACTTCCTTAATTACGCTTTTCCCTCTGTTTGTACACCTAAACAGAAATTCTGTTGCCTTAGAGAGCTTTAAACTAACTAAACACCCCGGGTGGGAATAAACTGCTTCTGGATCAGCTGGAGGGGTGTTTGGAGTGTAACCTGGCAGCTCCTTAGCTGTTGTTTGGAAACACGGTTTGTATGGCTGGAATCCGAGGAAATTTGAATATTAAAGAGAGGCAGAGCTTGTTCGAGCCCATGTTTAGGGAGGGTGCTAAGCTGGGTAATTGCAGGGCTGAGCCAGGCTCTAATTGCCGCAGATCAGGGTGAGAACTTGTCAGAGATTGTGGGAAATGAATTCGTAGAGGATTTTTAAAGCTTGACAGAAGGCTCACACTGTGTGCATCTGTTTGTAAACTTTGAGATAAGAAATGCTGGCTTAGAAATGCCGTGGGATAGGACAGACATTGTGAGAAATGGAACTAGGAACGAGTTTCAAAGGATGGCCTTACAAACGAGATTAGATACTTTGGAGAAACAGAACTATGAAAGATGAATTGTAGGACCCACGAGGGGTGATTTTAGATTATTGGCTTTACAACATTTACAGCATGGTGTGGCTAAAGCTGATAGGCCAAGAAACACTTATAGTGTATTGTAATTAGGAAATAATTGGCTTCTGATCGTGATGCTGTGAATTATAACATCTGTATTGTCACACCCTTCTCATGAGACTGAAAATGGAATAAAAGTTTTTAAAGCACCTCTCAGTTATCCCATCTCCGAGTCAGAAAAAGACAGAATCCAACAAGAGAGGAGGGGAATCCTTCCAGAGCTGCCAACTGCAGGGCTCTGTCACCTTCTCCTGGAGCACCTGGCATGGGCCCCGGGTGGGGATGGGCTGTGGGACCCCCCAGCCCGTGGGGCTGACCCCCTTTGGCAGCTCCTCTGTTCCTTTCTGTCCTGTCTGTGCCCTTCTGGAGGAGCTCAGCACCCTCCCAGGGCTGCCCTGGGGATCCCTGAGCCAGGAGGGCAGAGCAGCACGGGCACTCTCAGCCCACCCCGGGGAAACTGAGGGCTGCAGAGTGTGAGAAAGGGAGGCTGGGATGAGTCAGAGGGATCACTCTGCCTCGGGAGCCTGCTCAGGGTTTGTTGGGACCATGGGGTGAGTGTGGGCTGAGGAACAACCAGGAACAGACACAATTTGTTGGAGCTGAGCGTCTGTGCATGAGCACCTGTGTGACCCCGTACCTGTGCACAAATCTGGCTGTGCAAGGAGCCTGCTAGGAGATTTCACCCCCTCCTACGCCATAAAAATCCACAAAAAAAGGTGAGAAAGCAAGAATCCTGCTCATCCCCCTTAGAACCCCCTCGATTTCTGAATTTCTAAACCCTGAGCACACGTTTTAAGCTGCCCTGAAAGCTCTGTGGTACATTTCTGAGCAGGTTGAGGACCTGGGAGGGTCACACCAGAGGCAGAGTGGGGCAGGATTTCCTCTCCTTGCTGTCTCAAGGTGCAGGTTACCTGTCTGGAGCAGCTCACCTGGCAGACAGAGCCAGCTGAAAGGTGGCACAGAAAGACAAGGCAGCTGTCACTGCGAGGCTTGGAATGCCTTTGCCCGGGATTTGGTTACCCAATCCTGGCTTCTCCATCTTCCCTGCTGTCAAACTTCCTCAAATCCTTGCTCCTGTGCTGTGATCAAAGCTCTTTTCCAGGCAGTGGCCACCAGCAGCCTGGAAAAACCTTTTTAAAAACCTTTATAAATTCCTGGTGTTACATCACTTTCCTTTCTTCTGGGATCGCGTTCTCCTGGGAGCCCTGACTCATTCCCTGGGGGGATGGTGATACACAGTGTGATTATAAACACTCAATCAACAGAAAAACCTACTTTTAGAGTGTTTTCTGTAGTATTGTTGTGAGCTTTCTCGCCGGAGCTGGAAAGGAGAGGGAAGTGCTTTTTCAAGCTTGAAAGTAGTGGGTGGAGAAGAGGAAGTGAATATTTAGGTTTTGGTGGAGATAAACTTTTTTACTCCTTGTTACAGTAACAGCAGTTAGTCACTGAAAGAAGGAAAGGAGGAAAATTAACTTTCCTGATCTGCAAAGACTTGACTAATGAACCTTACAGCACTTTTGCATCTTTTTGTATCTTCTCTTTTTTTTCTCTTTTCTTTCTCTTTTCTTTCTCTTTTCTTTCTCTTTTCTTTCTCTTTTCTTTCTCTCTTCTTTCTCTTTTCTTTCTCTTTTCTTTCTCTCTTCTTTCTCTCTTCTTTCTCTCTTCTTTCTCTCTTCTTTCTCTCTTCTTTCTCTTTTCTTTCTCTTTTCTTTCTCTCTTCTTTCACTTTTCTTTCTCTCTTCTCTCCCTTCTCTCTCTCTTCTCTCTCCATCCCACACTCGAGGATGCTTTTCTAAAACCAGAGCAGCCATTCTGCTGCTCTCTCCTGATCCCTGCTCTGGAAAAGGTGTGAATTCAGTGAGATAAGGAGATCGCTGCTGCTAAATCAGCCAAGCCCCGCGGAGCTGGGGCAGTCGATTCATGGCTGACAAAACCAGGATTATTACAGCACTTGCTGATGGATGGTTTGGCAGCGCTTAGCAAATGTCAGCTGATCAATCAGAGTTAACCAGCTGCAAATTCGCTAAAAAACCCAGCAATCCATATTTTAGACTTCATTCGTGTAGCAACAACTCTGCTGGAAGTGTCGGAATCACCAGCCAAGTCCTCCCCAGGATTTCTGTACCTGGCACTGCAGGCACTGATGGATGGCTCATTTGTTCGGGGAGCTTCTCCTGAAGATCTAAACTTTAGCAAAGAACAGACAAAAAGGTTGAAATCAGAGCCGCCTCTCTGCCAGCAGAGGTTCGGAACAGCTCCTGGAAAGGTCGGGTGGAAAACACTTCACACTGAGAAAGTTTCTGCCTTTCACCAGCGCTGCTCCCTCACCTCCGTTTTAAAATTAAGATTTAAAATTAAGAGCTAGACACGGTTAAGGGATAAAGGGCTTTTATTTCAGTACTTGATAAGGATTTTTATGGTGCAACAATTTGTTACTAAAATGCACATATATGGTAGATTGCATATATAATTTTTTAGACCTTATAAATCAGCATAGTTAACGAAGATGCTTTAATGAATAGCGTGACATCTTTTTACCTTTAAGTATTTTCTCTCAGATGGGTTTAATTTGTGTTTATAGGATGTGTTTTAGAGGGGGTTTTGGGTTTTTAAGATAACATAAGCCTTCCACCAGGATGCTGCTCCCTCACCTCAGTGTTCCCTGGCGTGACTGAAATTCTGGAGCCTGGCTGATGCTCTGCCCCTTTTCTGTTATTAGTCACCTTTCTTGCCCAATATTCTCACCCCCAGCTTTTGGTGAGCAATTTTGGTAAGAGGACACCCCCTTCCAGTAATTGATTGTGCAATGAAACCGCTGCGTGATAAATACAAACGAGCCCGACGCACAAACACCCCCTCCCATCTCTGTCTGCTTCCAAACCTGGAGAAGGGCTTGAGCTGATTCTTCATTTTTCATCTTCAGTTCTAAAAGAGAACTTGTCTGTCCTGTCTGGAAGGAGGCAAAGCTGGGACTCAAGAAGTGGCCGTGCTGCATTTCACAAGGAGCCGTTCATTTCTTGTGTTTTCCAGTCATGATTCCATCGTTGCTTCCTCTTTTTAAAGCAGATAAATTCATGTTCTGAGGGTGCATCCAGGGGAGGATAATCTTCAGCTCCTCAGCTGCTCTTTTGGGGTGGAGAACTGGGATAGTGGAGAGGGTTTTTAATTTCCTGTGGAAAGGTTCAGCAGAGGAACCATTGAATTTTGGGGTTCTCCTTGCTGTGGTGGTACAGGAGAGTGGGTCAACACTTCCCACAGAAGATTTAAGGACTGACATTTGATAAAAATCAACAAAACAAACTGGAAAAAAAGGTAATTTTGGCGAACAACCATTTTTATAGACAAGTTTTCTTCAAGGGAAAACCAAGATGGGCTCACAGAGCTGTGTGAAAGGACTGACCTGGAGAAAAGAGTAAAATTTTGTTGGAAAGCATCTGGAAAATTTCCATGTTTAATAAAGACATCTCCATTCCTGAGAAAACTTCACAGAAACATCTCCAGTTCCTTTGAAAATATTCCAACTGGGTTCAAATTGGCGCCAAATTTTGTGCACATCAGCATCAGGGCACTGCTTTGGGGTGGCAGAACCTGCATCACCTGGCCCTGCTCACTTCTGACTTTACAGAGCCGATTCTGGATGGCCTTTTGCTCTCCAGGAAATGCTGATCCCCAGCAGCCCTGGGAGAAAGAGCAATTTCCTACCTGGCTTTGTCCCACTCAAAGATAGATTAGGACAAACCTGAGCCACGGAGATGATATTCACTTCATAAAAGCAGAGGCCATAAAACACAGGCCACTTTCCACCAGAAATCTCAACGGGGAAATTCAAATATTTCTATTTCCACTCCCAAGCCTTCACCAGCTGTTTGACTGTTCATGAAAATCCTTTCAGTTTTCCACAACTGAGCGAGGACTCTTTCCAGGAGCGGCCTGTGGTGAGATTTCCAGTGCACTCTTGCTCTGGATAGACTTAGAATATTTATCTTTTCATGGTATTTTGTCACCACAACCAGTTATTCCACAAAGCAATGAGGCAATTGGTGCCTCATGCAAAAAAACCCCCAAGTAACCTTCCAACAACTCCTTCGAATTTCTGTTGTTCAGGCCTCAGAAAGGTTTGATTTGGACTTTTTCAGTGGGAATAAATAAGTAATTAGTGCTTTGCTTTGTCTCCAGCCCCTTCAAATGGAGTTCAATGATTGGTGAGGCAGTTTTGGATGGAGGTGCAGTTGCCCTGGCAACAATCAGGAGTGAAATCAGAACCTTTGGAGCAGCCAGTGGAATGTGGTTCCACTTGGATGACAAGAGGTCACAGCGTTTTAATGGGTAGAACGCAATCCAGCAGAATAGGATTTATTGCCACTGTGACATCAGATTGACACTATTCCTGCAAATTCTTCAGCTTGTGACAGACCTCGGCTGAAATCTGCTCCGTGGAAAAACTCGGGAAACGCCGTTAATCATTTTGTTTTCCAAATCAACCAGAGCCTGTGTGTCCCGCGGGGTTGGGAGGAATATCTTCCAAGCCAGTGAAATCCAAGCTCCGTGCACAGAGCCCTGATGAGAGGCTGTGCTGGGCACCAGGAATGGTTCTGAGGACCAAACGCTCCTTTCTGAGGGTGCTGGCCCAAATCTACTGGAGAACTTCCTCACTTGCTGGGTTTTATATCACCACAGCAATTCCCAGTGATTTCCAGGCTGGTAATTCAGGCTCTTTAACCTGATTGTGTTTGCTGACAGACGAGACCTTGCAGGAGCAAGTCCTGAAGCAATGCTGGAAGAAAAGGTTCCCTGTTCAGTGTGGAGGGGCAGTATTTCATCCCTCCTGCCTGGACATTTTTCCAACCCTGCAATAAGGATCCTTTTATTCTGGAAGATCCCAGAGTTCTGTCTAAACAGATACAATGCCCAGGATGGGGACAGGAGAACATGCTGCCTGCAGCTTTAAGGAAATGCAGGTTAGGGTACCAAAATCTGTCCCTGAGCCAAAAGCACAGAGAGGTTGGCATCCCTTGGGATGTCCCTGCAGACCTCTGTCACACACAGAAATCCAGAGCCACCTGTTCTGGTGGCATCAGAAACGGCCCTTAGCACTCATTTTAAGCAGGTGGCCCTTGAACCTTTTACCAATTTTCCTTTCCAATCAATGGAGGTGGTTCCCATTCAGTTTTTAATATGAAAAGCAGATTTTTTCCCCCAGTCCCACGGCTGGTACCCTGCACATCCTCTCATTGTTGAGAGGAGGCTTTTACAACAATAAAGGCCCAAGCTGGTGAGCCGTTCCTCTCCTTGGAACTGGTCCTGGAGAACAATTGAGCCAGACAATGACACAACCTGCTCCTTGTGTTCCTCAGTGGGAAACGGGCTCGGAGCTTTGGGGCCATAAACAGCCGAGGGTGTGGAAGGGGAGGAGTGACCTCAAAGCCGGGTTTGACACGGCAGAACAAAGAGATCTCCGAGCCTGATTGGAAAAACACCCCGAGAGCATCGATGGCATAAGATCAGAAATATCAACACACATCACGGTGTGGCTGGAGCCCCTGGCAGCTCCGGCAGACACCAGGAGCAGAGTCCTGGGTGACTGCAGGGCTTGGGCAGCAGCAGGGGCATCATCCCTGCAGCTCTGGGGTGGGCTGGGGGCTCTGATGGCTCCGGATTTCAGCTTTTATATTCTTTATATATTCATAATCCTGCAGTTCTTCAGTGTAGAACTCTAAACTCCACATCCAGTGGGAGCTGCTGCTTTCCCGTTTTGGGCAGACACAACAATTCCTCTCCAGGAATTCCTGGCAGTCAAGGACACCTCACTGCCTCAGGCCTGAGAGATGGAAACAAAACTGAGTTGGGGGCAGCAAACTTGGGGTCAATGACTTCAGTACCTGAAGCTGGAATTGGAAGATGAACCCCCAATATGCAAATGGACCAAACTTATAAAAGTGTGAAAATCCATAACCCATCATCCATTTTGGGTGGGCTTTGTCTGCCCTAAATGTACCTGAAGGCCCTTCAATAAATAGAACTGCTTTTTATTCCCTTAACTTTGTCTGGCCTCTGTTTTTAGGTAGTCCCAAAAAAGGCATCAGCCCATCCTTGGGATGTTTGTGGCCATTATTGCTCTCAGATTGGTTTCCCTTTGCTCCAGCACTCCTGGCATTGTCCCACCACCTCTGAGGTTGCCTTTTCATTCTCCTTAATCCCAACTTTCCCTCCTGTGATCACCCTTGAGGTTGCTCCCAAATTAAGACACCTGAGTGATATTTTGGTTTTTTTTTTGGTTTCTGTTTTGTTTGTTGGTTGGTTTTGGTTTTGGGGTTTTTTTTTGTTTGTTTTAGGTTTTGTTGTTGTTGTTGTGGTTGTTGTTGGTTTAGGTTTTTTGGTTTTTTTTTTTCTGTGGGAAACACCACTCTGTGTTCTTCAAAGACTTCACTTCCCAAAGTTCCTCTCTTCCCGTGGTGATGGAGCTTAGCACCACAGGGAATGTTCCAGAGGAGGAATGCCACCAGCCTGAGCTCGTCACCTGGGGCTGGGCAGGCCTTGGGAGTGATTTGGGGTTTTGTTAATCACCTTCAGGTTTGTGTGACTTTTTGTGGACTCAGGCTCTGAGCTGGACCAAGTGATGCTGTAATTCCATTTTATTCAGTGAAAACAGGAGTAAAAACAACCCATGAAAAATACAGGATGCAAAATAGGATAAATCTCCCACTGAGGCCTTGTACATCACTCCTGAATTTAATTTAATTTTGATGGCCGAATCTGGAGTGAATCAGGGACAGTGGCAGTAAATTTCAAACCAGAGGGTGAAATTCTCTTTAGCCACACTCTCGTCTCTGGTGACAGCACCCCTGTAATGGTAATGTGGAATAAATGAGATATTTCTTTCACGGGCCCACAGCACCTGTGAGGCCAAACACAAAAGTTGTCTCTCAAAACAATCTTTGGGAATTGCTTTGGCAATAAAATCAACCTCACTGCAGTTTAGATATCATTTTTTTGTGTGTGTGGAGTGTTGACATTTGCAATGTAGCAGGTTTTTATTTGATGTATTTCTGTTAACATGGGCTCTGATAAGATCTGCTCGCTCCTTCACACTGTTTGCCTGGAGAAGTAAAACAGGAAAAGCACGGCTGGCTGAGCAGCTCGGTGGCAAACAGCTTGGAAAGGGCTGAATTCCCACTGAGGAGCTCCTTCACTCAGCACTGCTGGGGGAAAACATTCCACACAAAGGGAACCTCAGAGTTCCGGGCCTTGAGGGGCACAAATCAGCCCCTGTGCAAGTCACAGGGGGAAAAATCCTGTCTGAAACAATCCCTACGTTTAATTTTATTAAAGGCAACTTCTATATAAATCTACAGGCCTGAAAAAGGGGCTCAGGAATGTTGGAATATCCCTGGACAAGGGGCACAGGAATATTGGAATATTCACAGATAAGAGGCACAGGAATTTTGGAATATCCCTGGATAAAGGGCACAGGAATATTGGAATATTCCTGGATAAAGGGCATAGGAATATTGGAATATCCCTGGATAGGTGGCACAGGAATGTTGGAATATTCATGGATAAGGGGCACAAGAATAATGGAATATCCCTGAATAAGGGGCACAGGAATATTGGAATATTCATTAATAAGTGGCACAGGAATGTGGGAATATCCCTGGACAAGTGGCACTGGAATTTTGGAATATCCCTGAAAAAGGGGCACAGGAATATTCTACTATCCCTGCTAAGGGGCACAGAAATATTTGAATGTTACTGGATAAGGAGCACAGGAATATTGGAATATCCCTGTACAGGGGGCACAGGAATGCTGGAATGTGCCCGGCCAGGGGACCCAGCAGGGAATGCGGTGTCCCCAGGCCGTGCTGTCCTCTGTCCCCTGTCCCTGCTTTGCAGCAAACAGGAAGGAGAGGAGCTCGGTGCCTGCCTCAGGAAGCAGAGCTGCTCTGGGTGACGTTAGGGAAGCTGTCCCTGGAAGAGCCCTTTTGGAATATCAGCTCCTGCCCGCCCCCAGATCCCCAGGTTATTAATAACCCGTTGTGTTTTGGGAAGGGACAGAACAGCAAATCCCGGAGCTGGGGGTGTTGGCTGCGTTAAATGNAAGTAGAAATGCTTTTTATTCCCTTAACTTTCTCTGGCCTCTGTTTCTAGGTAGTCCCAAAAAAGGCATCAGCCCATCCTTGGGATGTTTGTGGCCATTATTGCTCTCAGATTGGTTTCCCTTTGTTCCAGCACTCCTGGCATTGTCCCACCACCTCTGAGGTTGCCTTTTCATTCTCCTTAATCCCAACTTTCCCTCCCGTGATCACCCTTGAGGTTGCTCCCAAATTAAGACACCTGAGTGATATTTTGGTTTTTTTTTGGTTTCTGTTTTGTTTGTTGGTTGGTTTTGGTTTTGGGGGGGTTTTTTGTTTGTTTTAGGTTTTGTTGTTGTTGTTGTGGTTGTTGTTGGTTTAGGTTTTTTGGTTTTTTTTTTTCTGTGGGAAACACCACTCTGTGTTCTTCAAAGACTTCACTTCCCAAAGTTCCTCTCTTCCCGTGGTGATGGAGCTTAGCACCACAGGGAATGTTCCAGAGGAGGAATGCCACCAGCCTGAGCTCGTCACCTGGGGCTGGGCAGGCCTTGGGAGTGATTTGGGGTTTTGTTAATCACCTTCAGGTTTGTGTGACTTTGGAAGGACTCAGGCTCTGAGCTGGACCAAGTGATGCTGTAATTCCATTTTATTCAGTGAAAACAGGAGTAAAAACAACCCATGAAAAATACAGGATGCAAAATAGGATAAATCTCCCACTGAGGCCTTGTACATCACTCCTGAATTTAATTTAATTTTGATGGCCGAATCTGGAGTGAATCAGGGACAGTGGCAGTAAATTTCAAACCAGAGGGTGAAATTCTCTTTAGCCACACTCTCGTCTCTGGTGACAGCACCCCTGTAATGGTAATGTGGAATAAATGAGATATTTCTTTCACGGGCCCACAGCACCTGTGAGGCCAAACAGAAAAGTTGTCTCTCAAAACAATCTTTGGGAATTGCTTTGGCAATAAAATCAACCTCACTGCAGTTTAGATATCATTTTTTTGTGTGTGTGGAGTGTTGACNCCGAATCTGGAGTGAATCAGGGACAGTGGCAGTAAATTTCAAACCAGAGGGTGAAATTCTCTTTAGCCACACTCTCGTCTCTGGTGACAGCACCCCTGTAATGGTAATGTGGAATAAATGAGATATTTCTTTCACGGGCCCACAGCACCTGTGAGGCCAAACAGAAAAGTTGTCTCTCAAAACAATCTTTGGGAATTGCTTTGGCAATAAAATCAACCTCACTGCAGTTTAGATATCATTTTTTTGTGTGTGTGGAGTGTTGACATTTGCAATGTAGCAGGTTTTTATTTGATGTATTTCTGTTAACATGGGCTCTGATAAGATCTGCTCGCTCCTTCACACTGTTTGCCTGGAGAAGTAAAACAGGAAAAGCACGGCTGGCTGAGCAGCTCGGTGGCAAACAGCTTGGAAAGGGCTGAATTCCCACTGAGGAGCTCCTTCACTCAGCACTGCTGGGGGAAAACATTCCACACAAAGGGAACCTCAGAGTTCCGGGCCTTGAGGGGCACAAATCAGCCCCTGTGCAAGTCACAGGGGGAAAAATCCTGTCTGAAACAATCCCTACGTTTAATTTTATTAAAGGCAACTTCTAGATAAATCTACAGGCCTGAAAAAGGGACTCAGGAATGTTGGAATATCCCTGGATTAGGGGCACAGGAATATTGGAATATTCATGGATAAGAGGCATAGGAATTTTGGAATATCCCTGAGTAAGTGACACAGGAATATTGGAATATTCACGGGTAAGAGGCACAGGAATATTGGAATATTCCTGGATAAGGGGCATAGGAATATTGGATTATCCCTGCTAAGGGGCAGAGGAATGTTGGAATATTCCTGAAAGAGGGACACAGGAATATTGGAATATTCATGGATAAGGGGCACAAGAATAATGGAATATCCCTGAATAAGGGGCACAGGAATATTGGAATATTCATGGATAAGAGGCATAGGAATTTTGGAATATCCCTGAGTAAGTGACACAGGAATATTGGAATATTCACGGGTAAGAGGCACAGGAATATTGGAATATTCATTAATAAGTGGCACAGGAATGTGGGAATATCCCTGGACAAGTGGCACTGGAATTTTGGAATATCCCTGAATAAGGGGCACAGGAATATTGGAATATCCCTGGATTAGGGGCACAGGAATATTCTACTATCCCTGCTAAGGGGGGACAGGAATATTTGAATGTTACTGGATAAGGAGCACAGGAATATTGGAATATCCCTGTACAGGGGGCACAGGAATGCTGGAATGTGCCCGGCCAGGGGACCCAGCAGGGAATGCGGTGTCCCCAGGCCGTGCTGTCCTCTGTCCCCTGTCCCTGCTTTGCAGCAAACAGGAAGGAGAGGAGCTCGGTGCCTGCCTCAGGAAGCAGAGCTGCTCTGGGTGACGTTAGGGAAGCTGTCCCTGGAAGAGCCCTTTTGGAATATCAGCTCCTGCCCGCCCCCAGATCCCCAGGTTATTAATAACCCGTTGTGTTTTGGGAAGGGACAGAACAGCAAATCCCGGAGCTGGGGGTGTTGGCTGCGTTAAATGAGTGCTCAGCACTCTGTGATCTCACTGGGTCATTGTTCCTGACCTGCCACTCACCTGCTGCTGATTACATTAATTCATTAATTACATCATGGCCATTCAGAGCCGCAACAAACTGTTCTGCTGCTCTTGGCCAAGCAGGGCTGGGGGGGAAAAGTTCCTCGAGGAATTTTGCTAGTGTTCTGAAGGCTGAGGGAAATCCCTGAACGTGCAGCGTGGGGTGGAATCTGCAGCAGGATGGGGGTGAAGCATCCCTGGCCACGGGGACAGACACTGCCACTGGTACTTGATTGTCTCACAGCTAATTTGCATTAAAGCCCAGGGGCCTGCTGAGTTAAGGGATAGCTTGGCTACCGATTTCCAAAGGGATATNATGTGTTCTTCTGTCTCCCTTCGAGGCTGGACAAAGCAGTTTGGGACAGCGATCAGCGTGATCAGGAGTGACTGAAACTGAATATTGAGATGTGAGTTTTTACTGGAACTGAGCATTTGGATGTACGTCCTGACGAGAAGTTGGTTTTCGGATTCATGTTCCTGATGGCTCCGGTAGATATTATCAGGTGTTCACGGCTATGCCAGCACAACTTATATTAAAGCACATCTACATCTTTGTACACACGTGAATTATGAACCATCTCTCATAAATGCAGGAATTATTCCCTATTACATATCACAGATAGAAAATGTGGTTTTTCAGCTGTTCCATCGCTGGCAGTGCCCAGGGCCAGGCTGGAGCATCCTGGTCCATGGGAGGTGTCCCTGCCCACGGCAGGGCTGGGAGGAGATGATCCTTGAGGTCCTCTCCGGCCCAAAGCATTCCATGATGGTCAGCTCTAGGAGCAGCTTTGAAAGTGCAGGAGCTTGAGCAGGAATGGAGACTCTGCTGGCCTGGCAGCTGGAGATCAAAATGCAAATGGCTCTGAGCTGGTGGGAGGAGAACCTGGAGGAGGAATGTCCAGGCAGGAGGAGGGGATGGCAGTGAACCTGGAGGGATCCAGCTGCCCCATCCAGGGTGGGATAATACTACTTCTCTCACATTAAATAGTTTATTAACCAGCACCAAAAATATAAACCATACAACTCTACCAAACAAAACAACAATAAATTTTCTTTTACATTTTTACATATTACCTTTTATATTTTCTTTCTGTACGTAAACAGAAAGATAAAAATTTCAATAAAGTATATTACATAAACCTATCTAATGATTCAAAATCCATTCATAAAAGCACTGATTCAAAATTCATTCATAAAAGCACACAACAATTAAATAATATAACTAAACTAAAAATTAATAATAAAACATAGTTAAATAATCTACTTGATAAATTAAACCTTACACCATAATAAAAAATTAAATAATAATAAAATTAAAAATATTTTAACATAAACATATATATAAATCATCATAATTATACTTATAACAATAAATTTCCTACTCCAATACATACAAAAAATAATTAACAAAAGCATCAAAAAATATTGTTACTACAAAAAAAAAGAGAAAAAAATACAGAATAAAAAGTACAAAAACTCTCCAAACGGCAGGGTCACCTCTGAGGCTTGGCCCAGGTATTCCTGCTCACTCTGTCTCCCTGCTGGGCCATCCCAGTTCAGTCCCAGTTCAGGTTCAGCTGTACTGGGGCACCCCAGAGGGGAGGCTGGGCTGGGATTGCTGTGCCCAGCCCTGCTGGCTCCAGCCCCTCCTCCAGTCCTGCTGGGGCTGAGGCTTACGGAGAGGAAGGGACTCCCCAGAGGGAACAGTTTTAGGTTTCCCCCCTGCCAAAGTGTCTGGGACAAGGAACGGCAGCGAGGCCCCAAACCAGGAGCTTGGAGCTGCCAGCACTTTCCGTTTCTCCTGGCGTTTCAGTGTTTCCATGCTGGCTCCTGGCTGAGGCCATGCAGTGCATTGAGTGCAAATAAATGAAAATACACTCTCGCAGCTTTCTATGGATTTGGGGAATTGCTCTGAGAGGGAAGCAGGGAGCTGATTCCCTTTGTACCTGTCCATTTGTGGTTCCAAAATGCACAACCAGCCTTCTGTGGGGCTGACATTTTGTGAATCTTGGAGAAATCCAGCACCAGCCCGAGCTTTCCCAAGGAAAATCATTTTTCCTCTGAAGAGAACAGCCTTGTAGGCATTTCATGTTCTCAGGAAAAGACTGATAGAGGTTTTGTAAGCGTTTCTCATTCTCAAAATAACAGGTGCTGTTTGTTCACTTTAGTTTGTTATTTCCTCGTGTGTGTTTCAAAATACGCTCTGTCTATCTCACCCAATGGTGGCAGAGAGGCATCATGTCGTTTAACCAATCAAGCAGCTGTTAGAGAAAGACTCTATAAAAAGGAATGGATTGTTTAATAAAAGAAAAAACCTTCTGATCTTCTGAGAAACTCGAGGTCTCACCTCATCATTTTATGTGCCATAGCGACAGCCTTCACCAAGGAGCACCTGCCAATCTGTCTTCTCCAACTTTAAGGGGCCAAAGTTCTTAATTTTTATTTTTGTTTTTTGTTGATTTTGTTGTGAGCAGGTCTGGTTTCACTTAGGCGAATGAAATGTCAATGTATCTGTGGCTGTGGGGATCGTGGCACCATTGTGTGACTCAAAAATCTCTGCAAAGCTCTGCTGCTCTTTGGTGTCCATGTCCATTCTTTAAAATGCTCAATAAACCCTTTGATATTGATACTTTAGGTCTCTGTCTGTATGGAGGCACTGAATAAGGAGTCTAAGAGATAAATAATATTTTGCTCTGGGTTTGGTGATCAGAATGGTTTGGGTTGGAAGGGACCTTATAGATCATCCAATGTTTTATTTATTTTATTTTTATATTATATATATATTTTTAATATATTAATTTATATAATNATTTTGCTCTGGGTTTGGTGATCAGAATGGTTTGGGTCGGAAGGGACCTTAAAGATCATCCAGTGTTTTATTTCTTTTATTTTTATATTATATATATATACACATATTAATATAAATATTATATTTTATCCTTTATTAGTATTATTATTTTTAATTCTTTTATATTTTATTATTTTTTTCTTTTTTTTTACTTGCAATATTTTCTTCTGCTGCTGAAAGGGTTTTGTACCAAAAATGCTGGAGGGGACAGGTGTGAGCTGCAAGGTGATGTCTGCAGAGCAGTGTGGAGCCCCTGGTGACCTGCAGCACTCGCTTGGCTCAGCTGAAGGGATGGGAGGAACAAAATTTTTGCTTTTGAAGGAAATTGGAGCCTTTTAAAAGCTTGGCTCTGATGGCATCAAAGATGTGACTGCGGGTGTAGGGCTGAAGCTTCCATGGGGTGTGTCCCATCTGTAAAGGCACAGCTGGGGTGCTCCTGGTCCTGCTCTGTTCTGGAACCCCTCTCCTACATCCCTGCTCCCCCAGGTCCTTTGGGGGAGTTTCTATTCCCTGTCCCCTTGTATCAGTGACCTGGGGGGTCTGAGCTGCCAGACATTAAATATGTTGGCTTAAACTGCCAGAGGGCAGGGTTGGGTGGGATTTTGGGAAGGAATTCCTGGCTGTGGGGTGGTGGGACCCTGGCACAGGTGCCCAGAGAAGCTGTGGATCCCTGGGAGTGTCCAAGGCCAAGCTGGACGTGGAACAACCTGGGAGAGTGGAAGGACAGATGAGGAGCAGAAAGATTGATTGTGAATAGCAGGAGAAGCCCTTGTGCAACAAAAAGAGTGAGAGGAACGGAGGATTCCAGGAAAGAAGGATTCCAGGAAGGAAGGAAGGACTCCAGGAAGGATTCCAGGAAGGAAGGAAGGGAGGATTCCAGGAAGGAAGGAAGGACTCCAGGAAGGAAGGAAGGACTCCAGGAAGGATTCCAGGAAGGAAGGAAGGATTCCAGGAAGGAAGGATTCCAGGAAGGATTCCAGGAAGGAAGGAATTCTGGAAGGAATTCTGGAAGGAATTCAGGAAGGAAGGAAGGAAGGAAGGAAGGAAGGAAGGAAGGAAGGATTACCGGATTCCAGGAAGGAAGGAAGGACCTTAATGCTGCCCTACAATAGATTTATTTAAGTTTTGTGGGTGGTGGATTTTTTTAGAGGAACAAATCTTGGAGCCAATCCCAAAGCAGCTCCGAAGGTTCTGACTTGTCACATTTCTGGTCTCTGAGCTGAAACCCTTCCAGGGTTACACAACAATGACTAAAACTGGAAACCTTTCAGATCATTTCCAAAATGAAGCAGAAAACTGAGGTGATTGCTAAAGCAACACTGGAGAGAGAGAGAGACAGACAGATGGACAGACGGACAGACAGACATCACTTCTGAGTGTGGGGGTGAGGGTGAGCACCCAATTTAACGTGGAGGTTTGGGGCTGTTTTCTTTTTGATTTGATCTCAGGGCAGAATCATCCTGGAGCCCAGATCTTCACATTGTTTTGTTTAATGTTTTACAAACAGGCTGTTGAGTGAAGTTGTCACCGGACAAAAATTCACCCCTATTGTTTACACAATGGGAAAAGGGAGTCATAAAAGGGGTGTAGCAGCAATTTGTTAGGTATTAGGTTACGGTGCAAGAGGGATTATCCTCACAAAACACTGAGCCCTAAACTCCAAATATCGGGATTAAATTGACAATTACATCCAGAGAAATGCTTTGAAAGGCTCAGCTTGGTGCTCGAGGCTTTGAAGTGACTGTTCTGACAATCAGGAGTTCGAGTTGTTCTGGCACAGCTGCTCTGCTCAAGAGGAACTACATGAAAATATAAATATGATAAGAAAATCTGCTCCTGCTGGTGTTTGCTTTGTGGCAACTCTTTACCGGGTAAAAAGAGGTGCTGGGTTTGTTCCTGGTTCTGCCACTGCACTCCTCGATCACCTTTGAAATTCAGGAATTTCCTCCCACATCTGGTTGGGGTGGCATTTTTAAAGAATGCCAGTTTGGGGGTTCAGTGTGGAGGCCCCTGAGCACAGATCTCTGGAGCAGTTCTGTATCTCCCTGAGCATTTCGGGATCCAGCACAGTAAAATCCTGGCCTTGGCTTAGATAATTAAGAATTATTCTGGTTTTGGAACTCTGATGCATTTATTCTTTAGAACAACTCTCTGTCATTTACCCTAAATAAATCTTTTGAGATTTCTCTGTTTCTGCCTTCCTACCACTCTGCCTGGCTTGGCTGCTTTATTTTTATCCCTGACAAACTTTGATTTGAAGCGGGGAAATACATTTCTAAGAACAGAGACTAAAAATACTGTGAACTTCAGCTGTGCTGCAATGCAAGGGGAGGCTCATGATGTGCACAAACATGCCCAGATATCCAGGAAAAAACCCACAGAAAGTAAAAGCAAGACAGAAAAGGAGGAGGGTTTATGTGTCAGTGTTAGAGGAAGGTGAAAACGCTTCCTGGCAACATCTGAGAGTCATTTGCAACAACAGATCCCTGAGTTTCAGTGAGTAGAGAATGTTTTTAAATCCTCCCCCACCCCCTTTGTTAATCTTTACCAGGTAACAGGACCTCTCATGGAATCGTGGCGCTTTCTTAGGGATGTGTCAAATATTTCCAGTTTGGAAAATCAGGTTTTTGAACTGACTCCGAGGTGGAGGTTCATCAGTCTGGTTGGGACTCCGTGGTCTTTGGTAAGAATTTGGTAATAATCAGATTCTCCTGAGCGTTCTGCGGAAGTCAGAGTGCCTCAGCAGAGGGAGGGAGAAACATCTGGGCTCCCAAACTCCCTGGGCTTGTCTGGAACAGGGAAATCATCTGTCTGTGCCATGGTGTCCCCAGGAACCAGGGACAGATCCCAGTCCTGATTGACACAATCCAGGAACAGAAGGGAGGGCCTGGACCTGAATGTTCTGAGCAACATCAATGGCAGAGAGTTATTAATTATGATGCGCGATTATTAATTATTATGATTACTATTGCACTCGAGAGACTTGAAAAGTGCAGGTTTGGATTGTGTTTAAGCACACCCAAAATACTGGGGAACATTTTTTGATACTTTGGAGTGGCTGAGAGATTTTAGGTCACCTGGGTCTATCCCCACTGTGCAGTTTGGGGTTTTTAGGTGACCTGAGGCAGTGTCCACTGTGCAGTTTGGGGTTTTAGATCACCTGGGGGAGTCCCCACTGTGTAATTTGGGGTTTTAGGTCACCTGGGGCTGTCCCCACTGTGCAGTTTGGGGTTTTAGGTCACCTGGGGCAGTCTCCACTGTGTAATTTGGGGTTTTAGGTCACCTAGGGGAGTGTCCACTGTGCAGTTTGGGGTTTTAGGTCACCTGGGGGAGACCCCCCTGTGCAAAGCCAAATGCCTCCGAGAAATCCAAGTTTTAACAAAACCAAGAACGCTTAACTCAGGNCACTGCTGTGTGTGTCACCATCCAAGGTTCTCCCCACCAAAATCCCAAGTGGTGGTGCCAGCAAAACACAATTTTGGAAATGTGAAGATTTTCTGATGGTGACAGCAGAGAGTGGGATCCACTCAGGAGCCTTTGACTCGTGACATGGAGTCCCTTGTGGAGCCCTGGGGTGTTTGGGAGTATTTTCAAGGAACTCTGGTTTGAAGCAGTCAAGAAGAAAAGCAGTGGAATTGTGGAATATTGAGTTGGGAGGGATGAAGGATCATCCAGTGCAGCTCCTGGCCCTGACACCCCAAAATCCCACCTGGGCATCCCTGGAGCTGTGTCCAAATGCTCCTGGAGCTCCAGCTTGGGGCCGTGCCCATCCCCTGGGGAGCCTGGGCAGTGCCCAGCACCCTCTGAGGGAAGAACCTTTCCCAAAATCCAACCAAACCTCCCCTGGCCCAGCCCCAGCATTCCCTGGTTCCTGTCAGAGCAGAGCTCGGAGCTGCCCCTCAACACAAAGCCCTACAAATGTTTTTATTGAAGATCATATTGGCTCCTGATCACAGTTCCCTTCATTTTCACACCTCTCATTACGAGGTCCTTAAAAAAACACCAAAAATTCAACCCTTAACAGCTTCCAGTTTTTGTTTGTTGTTAAACACTACTTCGAAAATGTTGGGTCAAGATCTTCAGTAGACCAGGCTGCACTGTTTGTTTAAAACTCTGAGTAAAGCAAGTCATATGAATGTTTCCAAAGACCCTATTCCAAGAAGTATTTTTGGAAACATTAATGTTGTGTTTTTTAATGAAGGCCACATTCTGAGGCTACGACACCATATGTCACATTCATTTCTGGACTGGAAAAAAAAAAAAAAAAAGGGAAAAAAAAGCAAAAAAAAAAAAAGAAATGGAAACTATGTTTGGCTTTTAAGTGTTTTTGGATGAATGTCTCTGCATGCTTGTCATTGTTCCTTGGATGAGGGGAGAGCTCTTGGGCTGTTAATCCAGTCCATCCAATATATTTTACACTCCGTGGGCCTGACTCTCCTCTGCCTGGAAATGTGTGCAGTCATTCCTGCTCAGGCAAAGGCAGTGAAGACCTGAGGAAAAGAATTCCCTTAGGAAAGTTGGTTTTTCTGAAATTTGCTTTTCTTAAATTCGTTTTCCATGGATTTCTTGGCTCCACTGAAAACCTACACCCGAACTCTGAAACCAGCTTAAAGATGGGAAAAGAGCTTGTCATTTTTCCATCAAAAACTTGCAGTTTCTGGAAGAATAATGACAGGTTTCCCATAAAAATATTAGTTGGGTTTTTTTTTCCCTTTAGGAATATCAGTTAGAAGCATGAAATTAGCAAAAAAATTGAATTTTTCTGCTGTGTCCCCATCACTTCTGACTGGTTTGTGTGTTAATGGTTGGGATGTTGTGGAATGAGCTGGAGACCTGCAGGAACAGGATTTGCCTTTTTAAATGACGTGGTTTTTATTGGATTCCAGGTGATAAGATCTCAATTTCCAATGTAATTTTTGTTCTTGGTCACTAAATATGGCACAGGACTGGCACTTCTCAGTTCTTCTCTGCTCTGACAGGGGAATCTCCTAATCCACATCACTTCCTACATTTGTGTCACCCACAACTTCCATTAACACCCTCCATGCTTGTTTCAAACCCATTAATCAGGATTTGAATATTTTTGGCAGCCGGATATTTTTTTGTTTGCTTTAAGGAAGGATTTCAGAGGCTTTCCAGGACCTCAGAGGGGTTTCTTTTTTCATTTGAAATGTAAATAATTTTCTCCAAATTGAACAAACGTGTCTCTGTAGCACCAGCTCAGTCAAGTTCACTTCACAAGAGCAGGTTTTTCTGGGCAATGCTGGAACATAAATAATGATGGATGATCATGTGTTAGATACATTTTTTGGTTAAATAACACCAGCATTGAATTTCCCTGCCCATGTGATTGAAGTTTTACCTTTAAATAAGGGGGTTTCCTTTTTTTTTTTTTTTTCCCTAATGGAAGAAAACAAGGAAAATTGGAAAAAGCAATTAATTACCTCCAATATTTGGCCAAATTGACTGCTCAGGGAGCTCATTCTGCTTTTAATGTTGCTTCACGGGATCATCAAAGGAGTTACTCACAAAGGTTTTGATTTCTCTTTTCATCTACAGACCAAATTTTAGGGTTGATAAGGACATTTCTAACTGGTTGAATTTGTAGCTGTCTCATAGTTCCCAGCCTGGTTTTGAGCACAGTTGTGTAAAAAAATTACCCGTGATGGCCACAGAGTAAATGAGATCAGATTTGAAAATTCAAACAAAAACAGATATTCTCCTTTATTTCACAGATTTCCAATGAACAAAGAAAACAACTCCTGGGACCTTCTGTAAGCTGAGGCAGAGATGAGGAAGACGAACGACCAAAGTGGCTGCTACAGGCCCGTAAACATCCAGGGAAACAAGGTCAGTTACCGCGGCACCTGTCGGGAAAGCCCGGGAAAGGAGGTGAAAAGGCTGCAGAAGAGGTTTCTCCACAAGGATGGCAGCTGCAACGTCTACTTCAAGCACATCTTTGGCGAGTGGGAGAGCTACGTGGTGGACATTTTCACCACGCTGGTGGACATCAAGTGGCGCCACATGTTTGTGATTTTCTCCCTGTCCTACGTGCTCTCGTGGCTGTTCTTCGGCCTGGTGTTCTGGCTGATTGCCGTCCAGCACGGGGACCTGTTTGGCGACGAGGAGGCCACCCCCTGCGTGGCAAACGTGCACAGCTTCACGGGAGCCTTCCTGTTCTCCCTGGAAACCCAGACCACCATCGGGTACGGGTACCGCTGCGTCACCGAGGAGTGCTCGCTCGCCATCCTGATGGTGATCCTGCAGTCGGTGCTGAGCTGCATCATCGACACCTTCATCATCGGAGCGGCCTTGGCCAAGATGGCCACGGCCCGCAAGAGGGCCCAGACCATCCGTTTCAGCTACTACGCCGTGGTGGGGCTGAGGGATGACAAATTCTGCCTGATGTGGCGCATCGGGGACTTCCGGCCCAACCACATGGTGGAGGGCTCGGTGCGCGCGCAGCTGCTGCGCTACAAGGAGGACAAGGAGGGCAGGATGACCATGGAGTACCGGGACCTGAAGCTGCTCAACGACCAGATCATACTGGTCACACCAGTCACCGTGGTCCACGAGATCGACAGCGACAGCCCCTTGTACGGCCTGGACCGCAAAGCTCTGGCCAAGGACAACTTCGAGATCTTGGTGACGTTTGTCTACACGGGCGACTCCACGGGGACATCGCACCAGTCGCGGAGCTCCTACGTCCCCAGAGAGATCCTGTGGGGCCACAGGTTCAACGATGTCCTGCACGTCAAGAAGAAGTACTACAAGGTGGACTGCCTGCAGTTTGAGGAGACCACGGAGGTGTACGCCCCTCACTGCAGCGCCATGCAGCTGGAGCAGAAGGAGCAGGAGTGGAACCGCGCCGAGAAGACGCGGGAGAAGCAGGCGGAGAAGTCAGCCCTGGAAATCAAGTACAACCAGAAGTCCTTCAGCGCTGTTGCCCTCGTCACCAGTTGTGAGGATCCTGAGGAGCCGGTGACAGCTTCCAGCCAGCCTCCTGGAGAGGTTTCCTACAGGAAAGCAGCTGTGACCTTAAGCAGGCTCTCCATAGAGTCCCAAATCTGACTTTTCCTGCCGTTAAAACCCCTCCCAACAAATGGTCCCTCGTAGCTCCTCAAATACAAACCGTGAACTCGTGTGCAGCAGTATTTATATCCCAGACCTCGCTGACAGCACTGTGCCCGCACTGTCACACACTGCCACATGCTGTCACATGCTGTCACACCCTGCTGGGCTGACAGGGGCAGCTCTGCACTGGTTGCTGTGGGCACAAGGGAGCAGCTTCCACTTGGGATGCCCAG
Source organism: Chloropsis cyanopogon (assembly GCA_013400585.1). Lineage (NCBI taxonomy): Eukaryota > Metazoa > Chordata > Aves > Passeriformes > Irenidae > Chloropsis > Chloropsis cyanopogon. Next base: position 4,347 of record WEZZ01008522.1, on the reverse strand, counting down.
AGAGCCCCTGCTCTTGAGCAAACTTCGTGTGAACTTTCTCCCCCTGCAGGGACCAGGGTTGGCCGTTGTCCTGTTTAGGGTAAATTTGGGAGAAATTTGCTCAGGGATGCTGAATGACCTCGGCAGGGCACACAAACCACGCCCTGGGCCCTCTGGGTAGGGGTTTCAAAGGTGCCTCATTGGTTTGGAAAGCCCATCCCCAGTCCCTCCAGGAGGCTCTGAAGCTCCATCATCCCAACAAATGATTCCTCAGATGCAGCCTCGTCCCAGAGCTCCTCTGCGGAATCTATGGGGCTGTTCTTTGTAAGACAAAGGAATGACTGACCCCAGTGTTCCTGGGTGGCTTTGGACACGTGTTCACACCCTGCCCAGTCCTATGGGATCTGCAGTGGGATCCTGGAGAGCTTTCATTCCCTAATCATGAGCCATTCCCTGAGGTGCTGCTCCCTCAGCAGCTGGAGGGATGCAAGAGGTCAAATAAAAAAAAAAAAAAGAAAAAAATATCAGAATGAGACCTCCAGTTTTAAATCAGCAAAATCAGGTTGAGCCTTGAGGAGAAGATCATGTCTGGAGTGAGCTGTGCAATATTTTATATCAAATCCTCTTTCATTTCATTTCGCTTTTCTTTTTAGCGCGTTGCACTTCCTTGCGAAGACAAAGATCAATCTGGAGAACAAACAGGGTGATTTTGTCAGTATGAAAAACGCTTGTCTCAGATGGCTGCGTGAAAATGATCCTTCACAGAGAAATCCAACGACTCCTCTGGCGGCTCAAACTGGGGAAAAAAGGCAAACCTTGACGCTCGGGAGGTGTCTGTGACGTGCAAGTTCCTGCTCTTGCACATCTCTGTAATTATTTAATGAGCAATTCCTCATCATGCTTTTGCCCCTGATGATTGCAGTTCATTTGCATTGTGTTTAATTATCCTGCAAATGTAAAATAATCAGATCAGAGTCTTTGGGGTTGATCTCACCTGCCCTTAGCAGCAAAGAAATTCAGATTTGCCTGCTCTCTGTGCTTCCTGGAGCTATTCTCTCTCCACAGGGGAGTTCACTCCACCTTCCTCAGGTTTTTGGGGAGCTGGGGGCAGCAGGATGAGTTTATCCTGGAATTGTTCATCCCTCTCCATTTATTGCTGAAGGAGATGAAACGACTGCTGTGGAAACGCAGGCTAACTTCAGGCTGCTAAAATTAGGTCTGACGAGTCATTCACATCATTCTGACTAATTAATTGGGTTTTTATGAGCTCATCACGTTCAATGAAGAAAAAATAGCCTGCTAAGTGTTTTGTTTTTTTTTTTTCCCCTCTACAATTTACTCCACGTAGTAGTAGGGTTGCTGATTTATTTTAATGTATTTCTCTTTTGCTAGCACTCGTCTCTGGATAAATATGATCCCTTTAGGTAAAACTGAAGCCTGGGGGGTGTTAGTTATTCCAAAAGTCATTAATTACCCTATTTTATGTGCTGATTCATCAGCAGCAACCACTTATAAGTGCAGTAAAAACCATCTTCTTGTATCCTGGATTTAAACACTGGCAGACGTGGGGGAAATAGTCTAGAAAAAATGGAAAGGAATGTAGGAAAATGTAGGAAAATGTCGAAGGGTCTCAGTACTTCTGTGGTGTTGGAAAAAACACCACTGGGATTGAATAAAATAGAATATCACCTTCCAGACATGGGAATTAACCCTTCCACTCCCCTCAGATCCTGCCTGGGATGATTTTATTCAGTGCTGGGCCCCCCTTTTTGGGAAAGATGAGGAGAAATTGGAAGGGAATCGGGAGATGTGGAAAAGCTGTCAGTGAGGAAGGAGGGAAATGGCTCACGGTGTTTCAGTCCTAAAATGGGCTGGCAAGCAAGGAGCTCTCAAACACAAAAATTGCATTTGGAGGGGTCTGAAATCTGGGGCTGGGAGAGGATGGGACAGGAAGAGATGGGGGGAAAGGGAGGGAAAATAATTAGGAAACACTTAACGAGGGTGGGGGTGACAGAGGTGAGGGTTTGTAACCTCTGTGGTGGCTCTGGGAAACCTGGTGGAGGAGGAAGCAGAGTCAGAACAGCCAGCCTGGAGCTTCCCAAGCCTTCTGCTCTGTGATCCCGTGATTCCCACCCACAGGGCATGTCCCACGTGGACACACTGCTCGCCCACCGTGTTTGCTTCCTCACGGACAAAGGGGCTCAATGAGATGAGATGGTGCTGAGACGAGTGACCAAAATCCCCACATTCCTTCCCAAAGTGCCCATTCCACGTGCTGGGAGCCAAAGCAGCTCCCCCTGTGAAGCTGGGGAGCTCAGGGGCCTTTCCCTCCCTGAGTTCTCTTCCCTGTGAGCCTCTGGGAAAAAAAAAAATCTTCCTTTGGAATGGCTTTGCTGGAAGTGAAAGCACCAGGAGGCTGATTCAGGGATTTGTCCTGTGGGTTTTGGCACAGAGAGGTACAAATAATAAATACAAATGCACGAGTATGGCTGGTAAGGTGTGCCTGGGTCAGCTGATGAGGGACAGGAAGAAACTCCTCTCCAGGGCATGTTAATTCATAAAAAAACACTTTATATTTTCTTCTACTTTTGTCTCCAGCCTCTGATCCCAGCCCGTGCTGGGGACAGAATGCTGGGGATCCACTGCTCTCAACCACGCTGGGGTTTTATTCTGTTTGTAACTTTAATTTCATTTATCCCAGTACAAACACTGTGTATAATAATGATGAATAGCAAAGCATGCAGTTCTTCCTTTTTTTTTTTTTTAATGAATAAAGACATCAAAATAAAGAACATTCCTCTGCCACACACCTTGTGAGAGAACATTGGGCTTTTCTTCTCTTCAGCTTTTCAATTCCTACAAGTTTTAAGCTTCCATATCCAGTTTCTCTGGGCAACCTGTGCCAGGACCTCACTGCCTTCACAGGGAATAATTTCCTCCTAATTTCTCGTCCATCCCTGCCCTCTGGCAGTGGGAGCCATTCCCTGTGTCCTGTCCCTCCATCCCTTGTCCTCAATCCCTCTCCAGCTCTCCTGGAGCCCCTTCAGGCCCTGCAAGGGGCTCTGAGCTCTCCCTGGAGCCTTCTCCTCTCCAGGTTTATATTTAGGTGGGCCCTGACTGTGTTCTGGGTAGGGCCAGTTCTTAATCCTTCCTCCCTAGGAAAGGTTCCTGCAGGACACTGGACAATGGAAAAATAGGATAAATAGAAAAAACAGGTTAAATAGGATAAATAGGATAAATAGAATAAATAGAATAAGTAGAATAAATAGGATAAATAAGATAAATGAGAGGGAGACTCTTCCTCCCCCATCTGCTCTTTCTCAATGAGGATTTCCCGGGGATTTTTTTCCATCCCCACTGTAGGGCTGAGCAATAAAAAAGCAAACAAAACTCCCAGAAACCCAACCAAAGTAACAACACGTGCATCCCTCAGCAGGAACACAGCCCTGAGCCCCCAGTCATCCCCAATTCATTGGAGGAAAATTCCCAGCAGCCCAAAGGGAAGAACCTGGATGTATTTTGGGCAGTTCCCTGGTGAAACAACAGCACCTTCCTGCTCTTCCAGAGCCTTGAACATCTCCCTGGGGTTTCCAAAGCCAATTCCTGAAGCTGAGGCTCAGCAGCTCCTTCCCAGCCACCACTAAGAGGCAGGAATTGGAATTTCTGTGTGAAAGTTGCTCCCCCCATCCCTGATTTTCCACAAAATTTACCAGCCGAAGCCAAATTCCGAACAACAAAGAGCAAACACCAACCACCCTGCACTGGCCTCCTGACTCATGATTCAAACTTCACCCTGGTTATTTTCCCTTGGAAAGCAGCACCGATGTTCCGGGTCAAGATTAATTTATGTCAAAGGGGGTATAATAAGAGATTATTATATCATTTATTTTTCCAGCCTTTCTCACCACCGTTCATTAGGGCGGCTGGCATCTCCTTCCCCGTTATCATGTGTCATTTAGCGCATAGTTTTTGTGAAGTTGGGTTTCAGATGTGGGACAGGATGTCATCCCCTTGTTTATCCCTTGTTTCTCACACGCCGTGCAGGAGGTCTGAGCTCAGGAAATAACAGGTACCTTTCAGGGCAGCAGAAATGTGGTGTAGGAGGCAAAACAAATTGCTTGTAAGGTTTTTTTACCTCTGAAACCTTTGCTGGTTGGAACTGGGAAGCTGCGAACAGAAGGAGTTGGTGTCTGTGGTGGGCAGGAGAGGCCCAAGGCAGGGAAAAGGAAGAAGCATCTGACAGCAGAGTCACTTCCAGGCAGGCAAGGGGAAGTGTGACAGAGCCAGGCTGAAACAAGAAGTGGAAAGTTTTCATCTGGGCTGAAAAATGTGGATCGGTGTTTTTATGCCTCAGGTTTGGCTTTTCTA